>CAMOHE010047292.1:435-31091 GCA_946598075.1 Artocarpus hirsutus | reverse complement strand
AGAAGATGATCTTGACATCCCTATAGCTTTGAGGAAGGGAACTAGGACCTGTACCCAACACCCTTTATATCTCTTCATGTCCTACAAAAACCTATCTCATAGTCATAGGGCCTTTCTCACTAGCCTTAATAACATTATCATTCCCAAAACATTATTCAAGGCACTAGTGGATGAGAATTGGAGAAATGCCATGAAGGTAGAAATGGAAGCTCTAGAAGAGAACAAAACTTGGGATTTGGTGAAGTTGCCAAGAGGAAAGAAACCGGTTGGGTGTAAATGGGTCTTTACAGTGAAATACAAGTCCGATGGTTCATTAGAAAGATATAAGGCGAGGTTGGTTGCCAAAGGTTATACTCAGACTTATGGAATAGACTATCTTGAGACATTTGCTCCTGTTGCAAAAATGAATACGGTGAGAGTGCTACTATCATTAGCAGCCAACTTTGGATGGAAATTGCAACAATTTGATGTCAAGAATGCATTCTTACATGGTGATCTTGAAGAAGAAATCTATATGGAACTTCCTCCTGGTTTCAGTTCTACAAATGAAGAACAAGTGGTATGTAGATTGAAGAAGGCATTGTACGGCCTCAAACAATCTCCGAGAGCTTGGTTTGGAAGGTTTACCAGAGTCATGCTAAACCTTGGGTTCATACAAAGCCAAGGTGATTATACATTGTTTGTGAGACATTCAGCTTCAAGGAAAGTTACAGCGTTGCTGGTTTATGTGGATGACATAATAGTTACGGGAGATGATGTGGAAGAAATTGAAAAGCTAAAGGGATGTTTGGTAAAAGAATTCAAGATCAGGGAACTTGGTAGACTGAAATATTTTCTTGGCATAAAAGTAGCTCATTCTCAGCAAGGGATCTTCATATCTCAGCAGAAATATGTGGTTGATCTTCTGAAGGATACAGGTAAACTGGGATGTAAGCCGGTAGACACACCTATAGAATCCAATCATAAACTGGGTAATGACCAAGAAGATGCTACAGTTGACAAAGGTAATTATTAAAGGCTTGTTGGGAAATTGATTTATTTATCACACATTAGACCAGATATAGCATATGCTGTGAGTGTGGTGAGCCAGTTCATGCATAATCCCAAAGAGACTCATCTTAGGGCTGTGAACAGGATCCTACATTATCTAAAGGGGTCGCCTGGTAAGGGAGTTTTGTATAGACGAGGAGAAGGATTGAGTCTTGAAGCCTATACAGATGCAGACTATGCAGGGTCAGTGGATGATAGATCAACTTCAGGTTATTGAACATTCTTAGGTGGAAATATTGTTACATGGAGAAGTAAGAAACAAAACGTGGTTGCAAGATCAAGTGCAGAAGCAGAATTCAGATCAATGGCACTGGGGATTTGTGAGCTCTTATGGCTGAAGATAATTTTAGAAGATTTGAAGATTAAGTGGGAAGGTCCAATGAGATTGTATTGTGATAATAAGTCAGCTATCAACATTGCACATAATCCGGTCCAACATGATCGCACGAAGCATATGGAAGTTGACAGACATTTTATAAAGGAGAAACTTGATAGTGGGCTGATTTGCACTCCCTTTGTCCACACAAAGGATTAGTTGGCAGATATATTCACAAAAGGACTATCCGGTTCAGTTTTCCAGAATTTAGTTAACAAGCTTGGAATGGATAATATCCATTCATCAGCTTGAGGGGGAGTGTAAGAAAATACATTTATTTTTGGGAAATGTTGTAATCCCTGATTTCAGGGAATTAGTTTGGATAGCCTAAGAATAGGGGATTGGATAGCCTAAGATAGGGGATTTTTCTGATTTTATTTCTTTCCTGATTTTATTTCTTTCCTAGTTTTACCACTCAGTTGTAAATATATATACGTGTAAAATCATTCCTAATGTGAATTAAATCAATACCTTTTTCATCAATTGATGTAATCTTTTTGAGGACTTCTTGTACAGATTATTAAAAATGTGTTATTTGTGAATCAAGTTTGTTTGAACTTCAGAAAGATTCTGTTTGTCAAATTTTGAAAGTGCTACAGCAGTTTGTTTGCTTGATTGTGAACCTGGTTCAGAGGAACGTCCTTGCTGTTGTTTCATCTGAAGTCTCACATTCTTCTTTTTCATCTCCTCCTCCTCCTTCGCCACTTTTGACGAATATCATCAACCTTCTTCTTCCTCTTCGCTTTCTCTTGATGAATGTCATCAACTCTCTTAAAAGCTAACGTGTGTTTCCCTGTTTAAAGCATGGCGCAACTTGCTTGCCAAAGTTCTTGGTTTGAAATATTCTACAATAATTTTTGTTGCGTGTACAACTATTGGCTACTTTTTGACTACTGTCGCTTTGCTCTAGTTTTTGTTTGACGTGTCAATTTATGTTGGGTCTTTTTTTGTCTTTTGTAGTGTATGGAACTATGAAGAGGCTACACTTCTCAACAGCTTTGATAATCATGATTTTCCTGACAAAGGAATTTCAAAGCTCGCCCTTGTGAATGAGCTAGATGACAGCCTGCTTCTTGCTGCTTCATGTAATATACCATTTTTTTATCTACGATTGTCTTTGGGCATGAGGGTTGTCATTGAATATGTCTTATGGTTTGACGTTTACCTTCATCTCATGGTCTAGGTGATGGAAATATTCGGATTTGGAAAGATTATACATCCAAGGGTGAACAGAAGCTTGTTACTGCTTTCTCTTCAATTCAAGGCCATAAGCCTGGTGTCCGAAGCTTGAATGCTGTTGTGGACTGGCAGCAGCAATCTGGATATCTGGTACTTTGGATCTTTAAGATGAGCAGGAAGCCTTTTTAGTTAGTTTCTCAATTCTTATGTTTTGTAACTTGATTATGATGTTTGATAAAATTCTTTGATGTTTATTTACTAGTATGCTTCTGGTGAGATATCACGCATCATGGTTTGGGATCTGGATAAGGAGCAACTAGTTCATTCTGTTCTTCTATCATCAGACAGCAGCATCTCAGCAGTGGTCAGATTTACTGCCTTCATGTCTTTTGTGTGCTATATTATTGGTCAAACCAATGTTTTTGCAGTTGTCTTTTTTGTCATATAGTCGCATCTTTTTCCACCTAATGTTAGTTGTCATGTACTGTTGGTATTAATTTTTCAACTTTTAACTCTCTCTCTGTGGATTAGGAACTTATAAGTGTTATTTCTATGTATGTGGATGATAAAAGCAAGTTTGTCATTCCGTTTTGTTATATCCGGGATAGATTTTGGGGCATTTTTAGTGTAATTTTTTAAATTCACAACACTTTCAGATGAGCTTCAGAAAATCGTCATAGGTGATTCAGGCGTTATGTTTGTGATGTTCTTCTCTATTTTTTTTTTTTGCCTTCTACTTTAAAAGTTCATTTTGCAGCTGATCTGGTATGTATTCTTTTTTTTTTTTTTTTTTTTTTTTTTTTTTGGGTTCAGGCGATTTTTGTGTGTACAGAAGTTCTGTTTCTCAGGATTATTCTATTGATTTACTTTATCTCGTACAAAGTTTTTTAGTTTTTTGGCGAGTATCTGAAATAGTTGTCCATACCTTGTATCTGAAATAGTTGCATTTATTGAATTGTTTCCTGTGTGCACTTTGTAGTCTGCCTCGCAAGTTCATGGTGGTCAATTTGCTGCTGGTTTTGTTGATGGTTCCGTCAGACTCTATGATGTACGGACACCTGGAATGTAAGCCACTAGAACTTCTGCATGAAAAAGCAAATCTTTACTTGCCTTGTCTAAAAGTTAAAGACTGGTAGTCAAACTCATTTCCACTTTTAGTAGGCGTCATGGAGTTTGCTTATCTTATTGTCCTCTTAAAATTTGTATTGTGTACTTGCCTTTAAGTCTCTAAACTTGTTGCATCACAGGATTTGCCTGTATAATTGTTCCTTCAACTGGGTTATGCAAAATTTGTTGGGTTGTAAAATCTTTAAATGGATTCGTTGCGTGTTGCCTAAGAAACTCTCGTCTTGAATCATTTCTTACTTTACATGGACTATTAGCAAATGAAGGAAAAAAAAAAAAAAAAAAATTTCCCGGCTAAAGAAAGATTTAGAATTTCTTGTCCTGCAAGAAAGTGAGCGTTATTCGTGACGGTTCGGAGATGAACAGTGACTTAAACATTAGTTGTAAAGGCTGGGAGATGAACTGTGACTTGATATTCTGCTGTGGATAATTTGTTGGCTATATGCCTCTAAAAGAGCTTTTAGCTTTATAACTCTTTTCATTTATAATTTTTAGGCTTGTGTGCTCAACTCAACCACATGTCCAGAAGGTAGAAAGAGTTGTGGGGATTGGTTTTCAACCTGGACTTGATCCGGCTAAGGTAGGCAGAGATCACTATCTGTTAAGATATGGTGTTAGTCTTTAAATCACAATTATCTTGGTTATCAGCTTTGCTGAGATTTCTCGAGTTGAACTTTAACTTGCATTAGTGCTTTCATCCAGATTGTCAGTGCTTGTCAGGCTGGTGATATTCAGTTTCTTGATATCAGAAGAAATGGGGATTCCTATCTCACTATTGAAGCTCACAGGGGCTCTCTTACAGCTTTAGCCATTCACAGACATGCCCCGGTTATAGCGAGCGGTTCAGCCAAACAGCTGATCAAAGTCTTTAGTATGGAGGGAGAACAGCTAAATACCATACGGTACTATCCCACTATCATGGCCCAAAAGATTGGTTCTGTTAGCTGCCTTTCATTCCATCCCTACGAAGTTCTACTTGCTGCTGGTGCTGTTGACGCTTTGGTTTCTATTCATGCTGATTGACAAATATCAAGCTAGATGAGGATGCATTTTCTTTTCCGGGTACATGTTTGTTATGGCTTTCTCGGAGGTAACTCGGGGTACTTGGACTTCCCATTGGAGTTCCCACCATTGCAGCCTTCGGCGCGGGATTGTTATGTATACATTATGCTTCCCCACTTCCTCCATTGTCAACGAGTCTTGAAATATTGGTAGTTTGCTCTCTACCAATAATGTATGCTACGTATTCATTAGCCACCAGCGTAGGGGGTCACTGGTGTTGGAAAGCGTATTGTGCTTATGCATTGGGGGCTTTGGAAATAATCTGTCGCATGGGTAAATGTATGTAAATATTCATATATATATATATATATATTTATATTCGTCTTTTCCTTCATTTTGGCGTGTTTATTTTTATTTTTCATCTTTTGTTTTCTTTTCACTCCTTTGTCCAATTTGTAAAAGCAGTACATTAGACGGTATTAGTGTTGCATACAGATGATGACGTGGGTGGTGGTTTCCCCGAAATGCGGGGGAGCTCTCAGCACCACGTTGCGCAGCCATCCATCATGTTGATTTGTTATGCCATTAATTTACCTTTTAATTATAATTATGTGACTTTGGTGTCCTGCGTTCACGGCTATGTTACCAGTCAAAATATTGGCATATAATAATAATAATAATAATAATTAATTAATTAATCGTGGGCTAGAGCCATCTCATCGTTAAACAGAGGAGGGGGGTGGAGGAGGGGGGCTGCGGCGGCGGGGGGTGCGCGGGGCGTGGAGGAAAAAGAAGTTTTGGGTACTGACGGGGTAACAGTTAGCACATTCGGGTGGTTCTTTTAACAATTGGACTATCAACCGCCCAGCGTATTGTGTGGGAATATAGTACAGTTTCAGACAAGTGTTACGAGCTATTGTCACGTTGAAATATACGTGTGTGTCTATATATATATATATATGTATATTACTGTTGCGGAAACCGTTCTTTTTATTGATTTGTAATTGAGTCCCGAGGCACATCACGCTATGCCTGTATTGCAAGTGTTCGTAACTTGTTCAATGGTGACATTCAACCGTGTCCACACGTGTATATTGGTAAGCATCTCCAACTCAATGAGTTGTTCAACCTCAAGGGTCCTTTTGATTGGGGAGAATAAAATGCAAAGAAAAAGAAAAATTAAATGTGTGTATTTAATGAAGTGGATTTAGCTATTGTAATAGCTTTTAAATGGGATGATTTTTCTTCCGATTTAAGTGCAAAGGCGATGTAGCAATGATCCCCAAATTGTTGCTCTTAGTAGCCGTCATTAATCTTGTATTTTTTTCTTTTCAAGTAAATTCTTTTCAAGTAAATAATACATTTACTTGAAAAGAAAAAATGCCATTTCCTTCGAATTTAAAATATGTCTTCCACTAGAAAAGGCTTTGCTGGGGTTTTTCTCCTTTGCCCTTTGCATAAGTGTGTCGTCTCTCTTGAAAAGGTCATAGGGCCGGAGTCTGGCACCGTTTTCAAACGGTTCTCTGGACTCTTGGCACATTGAGGGTTTGGCCTAAAATTGAGGCGTTGTTTTCTCTAATGTGGGGCTATTTGCTTGAGGTTTGAAAGGGATGTTTGTGGCTTGGAGGGAGCTTTGTAACAGATGGGTTGGCTTTCTCCAGTGGCTATCCATGGTGGCCCAGCGACGCGATGGGCAGATTTGGCAAAGAGGAGCTCTCATGCTCCATGGGCTGGAGGCTTTGATTGAGTTTGCACTAGTGTTCCTTTAGCCTCACGGAAAGATGAAGCCATAGTAGTACCATTTTCTTAGGTTGGCGAAGGCGGGCAGCGAAGATCTAATTGAGCTCTCCATCAGTTTTTGGCAAGTCTAAGGAGTCCTAGTCTTCACTCGATGGCGGCTGGCTTATCATTGGTGTCTTTATCGTTAACGATTGGGTCTTACCTATTTGTTTTATGTTTTGTGTTCATCAAATAAAATCAGCGGTGTTTTCACGGTTTAGTAGTTTATTTTCTCTATTTTGGTTGGTTTGTCATTGTAAGAATGTCACGCTCCGGAGTACAAGAGGTGACGTGGTGGGTTAATTAAGTTAATTAAATAGAAATTTAATTAAAAATTGGGTTTTAGAATTAAATTTATAAATAAAAATGTGATGATTTTAAAATCGTTTATTTAAATCGAGCAATTATAACATTCGAACAAATAAAACAATAAAATAAAATAAGCGATGAGTAGATAATAAAATAATAAAATAAAAGGTGAGGCGAGAATGGGTCCTACTGACTCACATCTTGTGCACACACATAGTACTGACAATATTAAATTACAACCATAGTCCTAAATAAAAGAGAAAGTTAAGAATTATACATGCCTTGAATTGTTTGTTCTACAACCTACCTAAATCTTCTACTGGTTGCAAGTCTGGTCAACGGACTCTTCTCCGATCCTAAGCTGATATCCATCTAAGGGGTAAGATTTTAAAACAAATAAAATGTGAGCGAAAGGCTCTGTAGGACTATTTATTTAAAACATTTAATTTTAAAAGAAATTTTATTAATCAAGTAAATATTTAGAAAATGAACTTGAATAAGTAAATAGGTAAATAAATAAATAAACAAATACGTAAATGAGAATCCAATAAAGACTTATCTTATCAAAACAATTTTATAGGTCGACCAGAAAGAATAACATTTTCCTTCCTTGGGCAAACCATATGTAAATCACCACCGTAGTGGCTCAGCTAGGTTTCGGGACTTGCCCCCAAGGTCGCGCACTACACGACCCGATAGCTGATATGGAATCATGCCCAAAAATATATTTATCTATATATATATATATATCCTTTCATGATTATTAAAATCTCTTTTTACCAAATACAATCATTTACATTTATTATGAGGTTTATTATGAAAAATTACCTCAATTCGACCATTTATGAAATCAGCCAATAAAAATATATTTTCAACCAATCATTTGAAAACTTTTTTAAAAATTCCTTTGAGGCCAAAACATTTAAAACTAGCTACCAAGGAAGGGGTAGAAGTCCTACCTCGATACTTGTGTCGGTGTCCCTCACCGAAATCTAGGTCCGCTATACGTTAGCTCTACGGATCCACGCACAACCTTAAATGAAAACTAGATCTATTAGTATCTAGCATGAGTTAATCTATGCTACTAAATCATCTCATGGTGTCCTAGTGTGCTATTTAGGTTTATAAAATCATTTTACAAAGTTGAAATTTCAATCGGGTTTCAAAACGATGAAAACGGGTGAAAAATCACAAAATTTCACCATGCCTGATCGCCCTGGTTCGGCTGGCCAAACTGCACAGTTCGGCCTGCCGAAAAACCAAGTCCGGTCGACCAAACTTTTTCAGGTTCAGCTTGCCGGTCGGATGAATCCGGCCTACCGAACATATAAATCCGGCTTGCTGAACATGAAGTTCGGCCTGCCGATCTGAAAAAATTTTAGAATTTTTCAAGTACAGGTCTCAGCCTCCCCGAGCCCAAATCTTCAATTTCAACCTATTTTCTCAATTCTCAAGCATGGGTAATGATCATAATTCATAGAAAAACATAGTAGATTACTTTTTAATGCTTTAAAATAAGTTTTAAACAAAATTTTTAGAAAAATTTGAAAATAGAGAAAAATGGAGAAAAATGAAAAATCTTGATTTAAATCCATTTTTGATGAAACAAAGCTTGTATTCTAGTTATTCTAAGTTCATCTAACCTAGATTGAAGGTTTTCTAAGCTTAGAAAAGATTAGATTTAGAAATGCAAGAAAAATTGACAAATTTAAAAAGTTTTAAAAATTTGAAAACTAACCTTGGATTAAGCTTTGAATCGAGTTTGTGGTTGCTCAATCGTGTTATCAAGCCTTCAATCCACTAACCCAAACCTTGAAATTGAATTTTGTTTCAAAATTTTTGAGAGAGAATGAGAGAGAATGAGAGAAACCGTGAGAGAGAGAAAGAGAGAAGGAGAGTGACGAGAAAGAGAGAAAGAGAGAGAGAGTGAGGTTTTATAAAGAGAAGGGAAGCAGTTTTCAATACCACGTCCCGCACGTGGTTTTCCAAAGTGGGACGTGTTGGTCATTTAACAAGTTGTTTTATTTTAGTATTTAAAATAACAATTAAAAATAATCAAGAGTAACTAAAAATTATTAAAAGAATCGTAAATAACATTAATTTAGAAACTTCACAAAATGATCAAATTAAGTTTAAAATATTCATTATGGCATACTAATCCACCATTTAACACACTAACAACTGTTAATTAATCTCAAGGCGTTACAACTCTCCACTCCTAAAAGGAATTTCGTCCTCGAAATTTAAAAATCGATTCAAAAACAAAACAAATGCGGATACAACTCCCGCATACTTGACTCCAATTCCCAAAAGGCTTCATCAACCCCGTGATGCTGCCACACGACCTTAACTAACGGAATCTCACGACGGCATAAACTAATCACTTTACGATCGATGATCTGGATCGACACTTCTTTATACGTTGTGTCTTCTTGAATCTGTACGTCTTGGAACGAAACAATCTTATCCTGCTCAGGTGGACACTTCCAAAGCATCGACACGTGAAATACGTCGTGAACATGCGAAAGTTTTAGAGGAAGGTTGAGTCAATAAGTAACCACACCCACGCGTTGAGTAATCTCGAATGGTCCAACATATCTTGGCATGAGTTTTCCTTTTACTCCGAATCGTGAAATGCCTTTGCGAGGAGATACCTTCAAGAGTACAAAGTCTCCAACTTTGAGCTGCTTTTAGTCGATCTCGAATCACGACGATCTTCTCATTGCTATCGTGAATCTCATCTGGCCCAAGAATAACTCTATCTTCTGGTTTGGCCCAACACACTGGCGATCGACACGGTCACCCATATAGCGCTTCGAATGGTGCCATACCAATACTTGATTGATAGCTATTGTTGTACGCAAACTTTACCAGATGCAAATACTTCTTCCAGTTCTCGTCAAAGTCAAATGCACAAGCACGTAGCATATTTTCGAGAATCTAAATAACTCGCTCAAATTGCCCATCGGTTTGAGGATGAAATGCTGTGCTGAAGTTCAAATTTGTACCCATAGCCTCCTGGAAGCTCCTCCAATACTTGGCATTAAACCTGGTATCCCTATATGAGGTAATGGATAAAGGAACTCTGTGCAATCTTACTATATTCTACAGATATAATTCCTCGAGAATCCTCCTCGAACATGTCGATCTGAACAGAATGAAATGAGCTGACTTCGTTAATCTATCGACCACGACCCAAATCGCTTCGTGCCGCTGCTCCATCCTTGGCAATCCGATAAGAAAATCCATCATGATATGTTCCCATTTCCACCCTCTAGAATAAGAAGCGGTTGAAGTTGACCTGCTGGCTTCTGATGCTCTGCTTTCATTTGAAGACAAGTCATACATTTAACCACATACTCCCGAATATCCTTCTTCATACCTCTCCACCAATATTGCCTCTTAAGATCACGGTACATCTTCATGCTTCTTGGATGAATGGCGAACTGAAACTTATGAGCTTCATCCATTACGGCCTTCATTATTTCTGCAATTGCTGGAATTGCTAGACACTCCCTGAAGTACAAAGATCCATCCGCATGTATTCTCCATGCTTCTTGGATGAATGGCGAACTGAAACTTATGAGCTTCATCCATTACGGCCTTCATTATTTCTGCAATTGCTGGAATTGCTAGACACTCCCTGAAGTACAAAGATCCATCCGCATGTATTCTCCATTCTTCAAACTGCTCTCTGTTCTGAATTCGCATCCGAATTCCCTGAAGATGCTGGTCTTGTCACTAATTCTGCTTCACCATTTGAACAAGAGCTGGGGTCATCTCCATGTGGTACACCGAAATGCGATCATAGTCTTTATGATACTGTAGCCCGTACTCACTCACTGTTGCATCCCTCTTCCAGTCTTCAAGAGCCAAACAAGAGAGAATCCCTAAAGACTTCCTACTAAGCGCATCTACAATGACATTAGCTTTCCCGGGATGATACTACAGTGCGAAATCATAATCCTCCATGTATTCCATCCACCTTCGCTGCCTCAAGTTCAAATCCCTCTAGGTAAATAGATGCCTCAAACTCTTGTGGTCAGAGAAAACCTGAAATGTCGCCCCATACAAATAACATCTCCAGATCTTCAGCGCATGAATCACTGCTGTGAGCTCTAAGTCGTGAGTGGGATAGTTTGGCTCGTGAGGTCGTAACTGTCTCGATCCGTACACTACCACGCGTCCATGCTGCATCAACACACATCCGAGTCCACATCCTGAAGCATCCGTATAAACTTCGTACGGCTCTTCACTGTTGGGAATAATCAACACTGGTGCTAAAGTCAACCGATTCTTTAATTCTTGAAAAACGAACTCACATTCTTCATTCCACTCGAACCTGACATTTTTCCTGACCAATCTTGTCAACGGTGCTGCTATCTTCAAAAAGTCTTTCAAAAATTTTCTGTAATATCCTGCAAGTCCCAAGAAATTGTGAATTTCTACCACATTCCTTGGTCGTTCCCAATCCACTATGGCTTCTATATTTGACGAATTCACTAAGATACCATGCTCAGAAATGACATGACCCAAAAATTTGACCTCTGTCAATCAGAATTCACACTTTTCCTACTTAGCATACAACTGATGCTCCCGCAAAGTCTGAAGCACGATCCTAAGATGCTGCTCATGCTCCTCCCAAGTCTTAGAATAAACCAAGATGTCATCAATGAATATGATCACGAACTGGTCCAAATAAGGCCTGAATATCCTGTTCATCAAATCCATGAAGGCTACCGGAGCGTTCGTCAATCCAAACGGCATCACAAGAAATTCAAAATGTCCATACCAAGTCCTGAAAGCTATCTTGGGAATGTCCTCTTCCTTAATCTTGAGTTGATGATATCTTAATCTTAAAGCTATCTTCGAGAAGTACTGCAAGCCTCCCAACTGATCAAACAATTCATCGATCCTGGGCAGAGGATACTTATTTTTCACTGTAACCTGATTCAACCGTCGATAATCTATACATAATCTGAGAGTCCCATCATGCTTCTTTGCAAACAAAACCGGTGCTCCCCACGGTAATGTGCTATTCCAGATGTATCCCTTATCAGCAAGCTCCTGAAGTTGCTTCCTGAGTTCTTTCATTTATACCGGCGCCATCCCATAGGATGCTACAGAAATTGGTGCTGTTCTTGGAAACAATTTAATACCAAATTTGATCTCTCGATACGGTGGTAATCTTGGCAACTCGTCGGGGAAGACATTATCAAATTCATCTACCACTGGGATTGCTGCATTTCTTCTCAAGGTGTTAGATTCTCCTTCTAGGTTCATGAGGAAGGCATAGCAAGCTACGTTCTTCCGCCCTCCGAGACATGCCCTTACGAGACGCTCACTCATCAGCCGATCACCACCACCCAGATAAGTGATTATCGTCCCTTTATCGGACACTAAGGTTACTTTTCTAAGTTGGCAGTCTACCAATGCATTATACCTAGACAACCAATCCACCCTAGGATTACATCATATGAACTCACGGGGATTACAATCAGATCACTTTTCAAAATCTCATCTCCAATCTTTATTTTACAAGCTTTACAAACATTATTCACACACACCCACCCCAAGGGTGAAGCTATAACTATAGGTTCATCAAACCCTTCTATCTCTAATCCAAAGGCATGTACAAAAGAGCTTGAAATGAGAGAATGAGTGACACCAGTGTCAAATAATACATGTGCTAAAGACTAAGAAACCATAATTGTACCATCGACAACCACGTTACTGGTCTGGACATTTGAACTCCCTGATGTCATCACTTGAACTTGTATTGGAGCTTTCCCTTTTCCTCTACCAAACTACTAGATCCTGCGTTAGCTGGCCGATACTGCTGCGATGATGGCGACTGCACACTGGTTGTACTCGGCGCTCGGTACTGAGGGATGTTAGGTTGAAAGTTCTACGGTTGGGGTCCTTGTGTTGAATATGGCAGTTGCTGAGGAGAGAACTGAAGGAACGGAAGCTGAGGGTACTGTTGAGGCTGAGGTAAAGTCTGAAGCTAGGGCTAACGACTAGTTCCTTCTCTGGTGTGGAATCCTAGGCGAGCATTCCTGATTAGGCAATTCCTTTTGATGTGTCCCGGCTGCTGGCAATAGTGACAATGGAAGCTGTAGGGATTGCTGCGCTCGCTGCTGGATGAACTGTTGCTGCCGCTGTTCGCGCTACCCTGTTTATTCTTTCTCGGAGTCGGTCGACTACTGATGCTCCTCCTGCCACTCCTCTATGGTCCTCCTGATGTCTTGACTCGATTCTCACAATACTGTGCGTAGTCACTCTCCACTAATATTGCTGATGACACAAGCTCTCCAAAGTTTCTGAGTCGTAGGGTAACCACCTGTCGTCGAATAGGGGCTTTAAGTCCATCTTGGAATTTAATGCACTTCTCATGCTCTAATGCCATTGCAGAACTTCGCTTCATATTCCCGTACTGACATATCACCCTACTGCAACCTATAGAATTCCATCGCCTTTTGATCCCTGTACCCCTGCAAAAAGTAACGGTTGTAAAATAGCTCCTCAAACCTATCCCAACTAATGTTACCATTGTTCTCCAGGCGTTTAGCTTGCTTCCACCAAGTATTAGCACTACCTTCAAACTTATATGCCGTAAATTCCACACGATACTCCATTGGCACACCAAGATTATCCAGATGCTTCACGATCAAATCTAACCAATATTTTGCCACTTGCAGGTCCCCATTTTCGTCAAAGGTCGGTACAGATGCCCGTCGAAACTCCTTAAAGTGCAAATGCCGGCGAGTAGCCTCAGAATCATCTGGTCTTGCCTTTGCTGCCATCTGTCAGCATGCAGCAAACATGGCCTTCATCATGCCCTCATCATTTCCAAACTCGGCATCAACGGTCGAGCGTCGTCTAAGTGCCATTTTCTCACTTCTGAAAACAAAATTTGGACTGTCAGTGGTATTTCATTGTCGTACCTATGTGTGCAAAATTCCCAAGGTTCATAACCTTGAGCTCTAATACCGCTCTATCACACCCCGGAGTATAGGAGGTGACGTGGTGGATTAATTAAGTTAATTAAATAGAAATTTAGTTAAAAACTGGGTTTTAGAATTAAATTTATAATAAAAATGTGATGATTTTAAAATTATTTTTTTAAATCGAGTAGTTATAACATTCAAACAAATAAAATAATAAAATAAAATAAGTGATGAGTAGATAATAACATAATAAAATAGAAGGTGAGGCGAGAATGGGTCCCACTGACCCACATTTTGTGCACACACATAGTACTGACAATATTAAATTACAACCACAGTCCAGAATAAAAGAGAAAATTAAGAATTATACACGCCTTGAATTGTTTGTTCTACAACTTACCCAAATCTTCTACTAGTCGCAAGTTCGGTCAACAGACTCTTCTCCAATCCTAAACTGATATCCACCTAAAGGGTAAGATTTTAAAATAAATAAAACGTGAGCGAAAGGCTCAGTAGGACTATTTATTTAAAACATTTAATTTTAAAAGAAATTTTATTAATCAAGTAAATATTTAGAAAATGAACTTGAATATGTAAATAGGTAAATAAATAAATAAACAAATACGTAAATGAGAATCCAATAAAGACTTATCTTACCAAAACAATTTTATAGGTCGACCAGAAAGAATAACATTTTCCTTTCCTGGGCAAACCATATGTAAATCACCACTGTAGTTGCCCAGCTAGGTTTCGGGACCTGCCCCTAAGGTCGCGCACTACACGACCCGATCTCTGATATGGCATCATGCCCAAAAATATATTTATCTATATATATATATATATATATCCTTTCATGATTATTAAAATCTCTTTTTACCAAATACAATCATTTACATTCATTATGAGGCTTATTATGAAAACTTACCTCAATTCTACCATTTATGAAATCAGCCAATAAAAATATATTTTCAACCAATCATTTGAAAACTTTTTTAAAAATTCATTTGAGGCCAAAATATTTAAAACTAGCTACCAAGGAAGGGTTAGAAGTCCTACCTCGATACTCGTGTCGGTGTCCCTCACTAAAATCCAGGCCTGCTATACGTTAGCTTTATGGATTCACGCACAACCTTAAATGGAAACTAGATCTATTAGTATCTAGCGTGAGTTATTCTATGTTACTAAATCATCTCATGGTGTCCTAGTGTGCCATTTAGGTTTATAAAATCATTTTACAAAGTTAAAATTTCAATCGGGTTTCAAAACGATGAAAACAGGTGAAAAATTACAAAATTTCACTATGCCTGGTCGGCCTGTGAAACACCTATTATTTTAACGGGTATGATTTTTATAAAAATCATATGAATAAATTGTCACTTTAGAACTTCTTACCAAGTCTCCGTAAGAAACATTCAAAATTTACCTATCATCCACCTCTACCAACCTTGTCCCCCCTACATTAATGCTCGCTTAAGTAACCTCCTTCTCATTTGGCTAAAGGTCTCCGAAGGAGACAGAGAATTAATTCACCTCAACTACCAGGAGATATTGATATATTTTCTCAACCACCTTTTTAATGCTTCCGTCATCTTCTTCCACAACTTGCCCCATTTGCCCCACCAATTATGTTGGCATTATTTGCTAAAAGTCTCCATGGGAGACATGATAATATTTTCTTTTAATGCTCATTTATTTCTTCTTACAACTTTTTCCATAAACCTACAATTATCTCCCACTCTTTAATTATTTTGATGCCTATTTATTCAACCATCACCAATTCCTTCTCTAGTTTCTTATTCTCTCCTTTCTCACTTCAATTTCTAACTAAAGACACAAGGCATAAAGCTCTCTTTATAGCCAAGTAACTATAATTTTCAGCCATGTTTGAAGCCGCTTTAGAGTCAATTCAAGCTTGATTTTTAACCCGAACTTTGGTGTTTTTCAAAGGAGTTTTGAGGTAGATTTTCTTTAATTCAAACTTGGCTTTAGTATGTATTTTCTCTATATTTAATGCATGTTTTCCTCATTATTTGCAAGAAAGGCTAGAGATATGGTTTGATGATGATTTTGGTATAAAACTCATAAGAATATATTTATTATAATGCATGCTACCTATTTTGGAATGGTTTTGGAATTTTGAATAAGAATAATATGCTTTGGGTTTAAGAAAAACTTAACATTCCATAAACCTTGTATTATTTCTATGGGCAGTAGCTCTTTCTTGAAATTCTAGGATTAGATGAAAATGAATTTTGTAAATTTGTTTACATATTTTAAAAGTAGACATTCTAAGCTTTCCAACAAGCTATAATGAGCCTAAATTGGAGTTATATTTTATTTTCTATGAATTTTTTTAATTCTTGGGTTAGAAACTAGTAAACTTATCAGTGGCAGTATACCACCCGTCTACCTTAAGTAAACCACCTAATAACCCATGTGCTAATAGTAGATAGTGAACCCAACTTTGCTCACCTTCTAATCCCTGAATGTCTTACAACCTTTCCAAAACCATCCTAAGTGATCTATGAATCTTATTAGAGACTAAAGTATATAGATTTACACTTAATTCATTTATGGATGTTATATGTTGTGCTTTAGTTTTAATTGTCTTTATGCACGACTTAGGATCAAAGGTGTGTGGAGCTAACGTTAATTAATTCCGAGATTAAAAGATTGTTGAGAAACTTGAAAGGTAGGGATTCTATTATTCATCTTTTGTGAGGTTTTTATGGAATTTAAATTGATTGTTTTACCACAAGATATATTTATCTATGTTGAACTGCTATTATATGAGAATCACATATGAAACTATGACATGAACTCGCCCTGTATTGATTAGCGAGGAACATAATGAATTAACATATGTTGTTATAAATTGAAAAGCATGGTTAGGAAAATTAGCTCTGTAAATGATATTTATATATAAAAAAATGGTGAGATGTGAAGAGGGCGGCGGTTACGTCCTTCGGCACGATTACCCTAAAAGGTAAAATATGGGGAAGGTGATGACGCTTCCTGGGGTCGAAAGTCTCAGAACGCACTGTACAGGAATCGACTTGGTGAGGACTCGGGGCTTGATGTTCCTTCACCGAAATACCCTCGGAATGTTTAGAGAGTGGCCAAGTACGCCCATTTGGGTTTCGATAAGTGGAGTGTTACTTTATGTAATGTGGATACCTAGAAATAATGATGAATTGTAACATTTGTATATATGTATAAGTGTGAAACTTGGTAATGGTGAACTATGGTATCCACGAGATATGATCATAATAAACTTCATAATCTGGTATATGATGTAAATTAACTAACCATGCAGTTTTAATGTGGTAATGAATAAAACCTTAAGGTAAGTAATGGTTTTCCCTACTGAGCATGATGTCGCTCATTCCCTTATATTTTCCTCTTTTCAGGACTTATTAAGTGTGAGATGATTACAAGAAAAATAGTTGAGGAAGCTATGTAATTATATTAAGTTGGGATGTTTTCGAATGCAAAGAATGATCTTCATAATAATGTAAGCATCGATTGTTACTTTATGTGACTGTATTAAGATTTGTTAAGGGTTGAAATGATGATGATGACAGTTGTATATTATTAAAATTTAAGGTGCTACATTAAACTGTGGTTTATTTATTTGTTTATGTTTTATTTTTAATTTGAGAGTTTCTATTTAAGTCCTGAACAAATTACTTTGATGTTTTAGCTTTATTTTCTGATTTTCATTTTATTTATTTAAAAGTTGTTAACCCCTATATAGGGGCGTTACAGCCTGCCGGTCGCCCTGGTTCGGCCGGCCAAACTGCACAGTTCAGCCTGCCGAAAAACCAAGTCCGGTCGATCGAACTTTTCTAGGTTTGGCCTGCCGGTCGGATGAATCTAGCCTGCCGAACACGAAGTTCGGCCTGCCGATCTGGAAAAATTTTAGAATTTTTCAGGCATGAGTCTCGGCCTCCCCGAGTCCAAATCTTCAATTTCAGCCTGTTTTCTCAATTCTCGGGCATGGGTAATGATCATAAATGATAGAACACAGTAGATTACTTTTTAATGCTTTAAAACAAGTTTTAAACAAAATTTTTAGAAAAATTTGAAAATAGAGAAAGATAGAGAAAAATGAAAAATCTTTATTTAATCCATTTTTGATGAAACAAAGCTTGTATTCTAGTTATTCAAAGTTCATCTAACCTAGATTAAAGGTTTTCTAAGCTTAGAAAAGCTTAGATTTAGAAATGTAAGAAAAATTGACAAATTTTAAAAGTTTTAAAAATTTGAAAACTAACCTTGGATTTAGCTTTGAATCGAGTTTGTGGTTGCTCAATCGTGTTCCCGAGCCTTCAATCCACTAACCCGAAGCTTGAAATTAAATTTTGTTTCAAAATTTTTGGGAGAGAATGAGAGAGAAGGAGAGAAACCGTGAGAGAGAGAAAGAGAGAGGGAGAGTGACGAGAATGAGAGAATGAGAGAGAGAGTGTGAGGTTTTATAAAGAGAAGGGAAGCAGTTTTCAATACTACGTCCCGCACGTGGTTTTCCAAAGTGGGACTTGCTGGTCATTTAACAAGTTGTTTTATTTCAGTATTTAAAATAAAAATTAAAAATAATCAAGTGTAACTAAAAATTATTAAAAGAATCGAAAATAACATTAATTTAAAAACTTCACAAAATGATCAAATTAAGTTTAAAATTTTCATTATGGCACACTAATCCACCATTTAACACACTAACAACTTTTAATTAATCTCGGGGCGTTATAAATAACAGAGGTGATCTCCTCATCTCTAGTTTTAGTTTGTTTGTCTCTTCCCCTTTTTATCGGTGGTAGGTGTGTAGGTGTCTGACTAGACCATAATTTGGACCGTGTCATATGTTTCCTTGACGAGGAGGGTTTGGCTTCGATTGATTGGTCTCTATTATGTTTGCTGATTGATTGGTCTCTATTTTGTTTGCTGAGCGGGTTTTTCCCTTCTGGGTCTTGATACTTAAACTTAGTCCTTGTACTTCATTTGTCTGTAAGAGTGGATCCAGTTAACATTTAAGGTCAAATTCTTCTACAATGGGTGGTCTCATACGACTATGTTTGCATTTGTTTTGGTTTGAATGACAGTTTTCCATTTCAATATATATATATATATATATATATATACACTTTAATTGTTAGGCAGTAGTATTTTTAATTTTAAAAGAAGATTTGTGAGGGTGCAAACTGAGTTTAGTAACTACCTTAGTATGTATATAGAATAATGACTGAATATTTGATAAAAACTTTATACGTAAATATTTGAGAATTCTCTTGCATTAAATACGTAAGATAGACGTCTCTTCCTTGTTCACAGAGAAATAACAACAAAGGCAAAAAATTAAAAATAATAAAAAAATAATAAAAAAAAGAGCAGACCTCCCCTAAAAGCAAAACTACTCGTTAATAATAAAAAAGATATACATCCGTATCCCCTATTTTTCCTATAGATGTTGTCTTTTTTTTTTTTTTTTTTAAGAATCTTTTTGCCATAGATTAATATGGATAATGAAAGAAACTCAACAATACAGACCCGTTTGTTTTTGTTCTCAAAATTTTTGAAAATGTTTTCGTACGTTCTTTGAAACAAAAATTTTAAAATCACTTTTAATATAATTTCTAAAAAATTTTTATTTTTTAAATAAAAAATATTTTCACCTATTTTAAAAACAATACTAAAACGTATCTTCTAACACTCTTCTAAAACTACAAAGTGCTACATTGATATATATATATATATATATATATATATATTTTAATGCTTACCTATGCGCTCATTCAATTCTGGGGAGAAAGACGAAATGAGAGGACCTGAAATTGCATAATGAAACGTAAAGAGAGCTTTTCGTTTCCGGTAATTTACTTTTTCGTGGTGGTGGCAATTTCGTAATAGCCATCTAAGATGATAATTCCAGTGCCTTGCGTTGTTCAAGGACGAAAAGGTGAGGACACATGTTAAGTTGAGAGAGAGAGAGAGAGAGAGAGAGGGAGTGGGATAGTGGTTTCACCAACCATTCCTCAAAAAAGTTAATATAGTTTTATAAAAAAAGGCAAAACCCGGTAATAGTAGAACCAACATTCTTGATCTGTGATAAATTTGAAATTTATGGGTTAAATCTCTTATTGATTAATTAAATCATTTTGTAAATTTGAAATCAGAGATAAATCTTGTACTAGCAATTTGATCATTAGGTATGCTTAATATTTACCTAATAAATTTTGAACTTATTGATGTTTACTAATTTCTTTTAGAAAGCTTCTATCTTTTATTTTTCATTTCCCGAAAAGGGTCTTTTTACCTCACTTCCTAGAAGAGATGTTCATTCAAGAGAAAGAAAAGAACCCTAAGCCCAGTAGCCTATTAAGCAACAACACAATCAAGAGTGCTTCATTAAAACTAAAGGTGGGCACAGGCCCTTTAATAACTTAACCACAGAAACTGTCCGACGTGCACCACACCGCACAACACAGTGTTATCTTCTTTAATTTGTAATTTGGTTTGGGTCCAAGTAGCACTTTCATGGATGATGAGATTTGGTTTGTAATTTGAAATTTCCAAAAACCTCAATTAATCAAACGTACCATATCTTTACTTTTAATTTGATTTTTAAATTTTTCTTCCATGAACTTTTTTTTTTTTTTTTTTTGAATATGAACTTCGTTCTCGTTTTTTAAGAATAGAATCCATACAAACATCTCCTGCTATCCAAACAGCGATCTCAGTAGACCACACATGGTTGCCACTAGAAGCTAGAGCTAGATTAGCCAACTTATGAGTAACTTTATTACAATTATAGGTGCAACACACTACTCTAGCATTACCCATATCCTCCAACAGATCCCTAACAACGGAAAATTCTTGTCCCTCACTGCTCAAATCAGGACAAGAAGTGAGAGAGAGCTAACAACTTCCGTCATATATGTTTCAACTTATGCGACTTGATATCCCACCAGCTGCTATCAGAGCATAAGTCCTCCTCTGATTGCCATTGCCAAAGCCAACTTCGGACTCATAACTCCAGGAATCCTAATTAAGAAAGCCGCAAAGACCACCTCTTCATGGTTACGGGAAACTCCTCCAATGCCAGCCAAAGCTACCTTCATCGGGACTACTGCATCAGCGTCCAGTTTTAAAGAACCAGGAGCTGAGCCTGTCAGGTACCATTTCGAGAAACCGGTAATTCTCTTGAGGTTCTTTCGATCACCCGTGCTTCTTTAAACTCCTTGAGAAAACCAATAACATCATTCAAAACCTTTACCATTGGTCTTTGAGCACCACCATGCACAAACATATTCCTTTCCCTCCATAAGCTCCGGAAAATGATAGAACCATATCTCACATCCTTGATGGGAGCGTTTCTTGAAAAGTTATAGGCACAAGTCCAGACTGGAAGGGCCTCTAAACTGCAAAATCTTGCCATTGATGTCCTAATGAACCCAAACCTCAGCACTACATGAGCAATCTACAAGAGCATAAGATGATGACTCCATGATCTCGTCCAATCTAGGACACGTCGAAGCCAGTGGGATCCCCTTCTTGACAAACTCAGCGGTATAGGCCTCTGATATCATGAGATAGTTTCCAGTAAATAATCTCTACCTTACTAAGTTCCACACAAAGGACCACCGGTCTGCCACCGGGTGCACCGCCGGACTACTCTCTTCCTGCTTGTCTTCCATAACACGCCAATGGCCCGACTTTACCATATAGATCCATTTTTTTTTTGTCTTAATGGCAGACTAACTTGTCAGGCCGTGCTCGACTACTAATAAGAATACGAAGTACCAATCTACCATCTATTTCCTAAAAGAAGTCTTGGACAAAGTTGTAATTCCAACCTCCACCACCAAGTATCATCAAGTCACTCACTCGCCAGCAACTCATATCACGATATGTTGACATGATTAGACGGAAAGTGGAAGGCCTTGGAAACCAAGGATCATTGAAAACTCTAATGCTAGTATCATTCCCTACTCTGCCTTACACAACAGTTTCTTTCCTCACATTAAAATTCTCTACAAATAAGAACACCCACAGGTTATTTTTGCCTCCAAAAAAGTTGTGTTGGAGAAGTATTCAGATTCACAATTCAGTCACACAATTCTCTACAAATAAGAACACCCACTGGTTATTTTTGCCTCCAAAAATGATGCGTTGGAGAAGTATTCAGACTTCACAATTCAGTCACACAAAAAACTCGGGGAAACCACCAGAACTTGTTAGGATTGTAAACTTAAGGCTCAAATATTTTAATTTGTAATCAAGACATTTTGGATTAAATGAATAAATAAATTATAATGTGAATATTTTATGTATTGATAATACTGGTCTTTTTAGGGCTTTTATTGTAATGATTATATGTTTAAGCGAATATGTGATTTGTGACTATTATAACCAAATCTTGACATTAGATATAAATAGGGTTATATGTGGAAATATACAATTTCAATATTAATAATAAAAAATATATAGTCTTTAGACTATATATATAGTTGGACACTTTATACATGATAAGATTGTAATAAGGATCTACGTCCAATTAAAGAGGCTGTTTATCTAGAATGTCAAAGCAGATTGATTCCATGGTATACATATTGGTGTGCTAGACGTAATGGTATAGTCGCACACCAGACAGGACCTAAAGTATAATTGATTTAATATTAATTTTGTTTCTTTGAAATCAATTCACTTGGCAATCATGTATGTGTCATCTTAATCATAAAGTGGATTTATAACTCTATGTTTATATCTTGTAGCTTTTGCTGTGCTAGAAGTAAGAGTTCTAATGGCCGAAGGCTTTATTATCGATATATTGGAGATGCAATTTATATTCCATGAGAGTATAATCTACAGATTCATAATCTATAGCCCTATAAAAAATCAATGTTATCCCTCTTAAAAGCATTAATCAGGAAATTGCAAAAAAAGAAATTGGTCTTGGTCACCTAGATGCATGTGGTAATTGGATGACTTTTTTTTTGGAAAATCTATTTGTATTTATTGTAAACAATTTTTTTTTTTCAAATAAGTAAAATAATGGAACTTTGAGAAAAATAATCGGAAGGTAAAATAAAACTAACTCCTTCATCCGATTATGGATAACCGATAGGGTACACATATTATAAGAGGTCATGGACGTGACTAATAAATATCTAAAGTCTCGTAATAGGATATATTATCAAGAGTTCAGCTTTGAGTGTTTAGTGGAGTGACACCAAAGTTAATACCTAAATGAATAATTTATCAGATATTAGTTTATCTATTATTTTTATGGTTTGATAAATACATGTCCATCGAGTCCTAATGCTAGTTCATTAATTCCTTGACATGTTGGTCAGATGCATTTTACTATAGGTAGTACAGAAGGTTACACTGTACATCCTACTGGGCGTGTTAGTGTGCACTGTTAGACATAGTGCCTTAAGGAGTAAAATGTTGTAATATGTTTTTGGAGACATTTTATCAATAAAGAGTGTATTTATTCATATACCAAATGTTGTCCTATTTACGTTCATTTCTGTTGAATATATGATAAGCAAACAAAAGTTTAAGACTGTCGGTCTAGACCTTTAGGAATTTGCATATAATGAACAGATTATGCGAAAGACATGAATCTTAAAGGTGATGGTCTAAATCATAAGATCTACAACTAAGGGAATAAAGTTGGGCGCTTTATTTATGCTAAGATTATTATGTTGTCTACATCTCTAATGGGAGTGGCTTGTCTTGGTCATCGGAGTAGGACTTTGCAAGTAGAAACATTGGTGCATTGTCAAAGGTGACGATATATTGGATCGAGATATAAAAGTTGAATTGATTTGGTTAATGATTCCGTTTGTACAAATCAATTCACTTTAGACAATTATATATGTTGTCTTAATCTTGAAATGACTAATGAGCCCGTATTCTTGACTTATATCTTTTGATGTACCAAAGGGTGACATACTGACTTAATGATGTATGCATACTGGTACATTAGAGACATGACCTTTGATTCGCATAGACTTATTATTCATAGATATTGAATCCATTGCTCTTTTTGTAGAGTTAATGACATTTTCTTATAGGTACTATCTGGTAATTGAAAGACTAGAGCGTTCAGTCATTCAGATATATAAGTGTAAACAAATTGTATACTAGTTATAATAGTAAGTATTCCAATGGTAAGATAACGAAATATAAGATAAAAATAATCGGCAAAGTAAAAGAGAATTTATCCTTAAGTCGATTGTGAATATCCTATGGGGATGTAACACATTATGATATGTTATGGACGGTTAGCTTATTGAAGCTTCATAATTTTATATAGTTCGAGAGTGCAGCTTTAAGCTTTTAGTGAAGTAGTATTAGAGTTGATAACTATAAAATATGTATCTAGGATATTGTATTTTATAATTATAGGAGCTTAAACTACATATATCCATCGAGTCCCCCTTGCTAGCTCATTATAAATCCTGTAACAATGTGGCATGTTTTTCCTATATATTGATGACTTATGTTAAATTATTAGATTAGTTGAAATTCGATAAGATCGGATTTAATTATTCATCTTGGTTTATTTGTTGAATTAATTTTGTAAACTAATTCAAGATAAACATGTTAAATTATTTGCATAATATTTTTTTATAGGATTATCTGGATATGACTGTTTTTATTAGATAACTTCTCTATTAAGTTATTTGAACTAAGATTGAGGCTTTATCTAAGATTCTAGGTGAAGAATATAATATTCTCAAGGATCAAGATTACCATAAGTTTGGTAATCCGATGGGAAACTTTGGCTTGCCAATAAAGTAAGTTTAGCAGGCCATTCACCTAAATCGGCTTATCGATCGTATGATAATCAGTATATGCATTTTTGATGCATTTTTCATCAGAAGTTAATCTAGACTCAAATTCTGAGGCCAAATTTGATAATGTTTAACGTCATATTCGACCACTATAAATAAGGGGTGGGTTTTCTTTGTTATTCAGATCATTTGAGATGCATGGAGTGATTACTCTAGTTTGAGAAACTCTAAACCTCTCTGAGAACTATTATTCAACATCAAAAACCTTTGTTCTAGGTATTCTCAAGTGGTTGGAATGAGAGTCACTAAGAAAAAGCTATACGATGTGTGACCACCCACACTCCGATCGTAATTAGAGAATAGCAAAGAAAACCAGTTGGTTGAGGTTTTACTTGGACGTTCTTTTCTTCATAGATTGTTGCTGCTTTTCAATTCACAAAAAGAGGTTACTGAGATCTATCATTAATTTATATATTTAGCATATCAAACTTATGTTTTAGAAAATACTCTGATTTAAAATTTTTTAAATTTTGTTGCATACCATTTTTCCAACATGCACGCCCATAGTTCAGTCAGGAATGGCAATGAGATGGGGCATGGGTGGGTATACTTCCTTCACACCTATATCCTACTACTCTTTTGGCCCCCATACCCAACCCTATACTGCTGAATATAAGACAGGTTGAGGCTAGGAAATCCACATTAGGGAGCTATCCTTACACCTTACCAATTTATCTAGAGATTTAGACTTGTTGTAACATTATTAAACTCAAATCAAGTTCTACTATATAAATTGCAATTTAGCAACATAATCACTTATATCTTATAAAAATAAATCATTGAAAATCCATTAACACAAAAACTAAATTTGTAAAATAAACCAAAACATTAAAATACTAAGTACATTTTTCTTTTTGTTTGCATGTTCGCTCCATAGCTTTATGCTAACTACAGTACTCAATCCTTTTTTTCGAAGTCAGTTTCCAGGTTTAATTTAATACATCACCTTATATATATATATATATATATATATATATATATAGCTTGAAGGAAAAGACATATCATTGAATGTTTGAAGGTTGAGATCTTCCTTTGTCCAGTCACAAGTGCTTCCGGTCATCAACATGTATAATTAATTAGAGTTCTATTAGTAATTTACAACAACCTAAGTTAGATCCTAGGTGATTAAATTAAAATTTTTAAAATTCTGTTGCATCATTGAATCCATTTTCCCAACATAGCTCCTTCCCCAAAAGTTAGCCAACATTATATGGAGGTTATTGTAAATAGAAGAATGGATTCAAAATAGGCTCAAGGTGTATGTTGGGATAGCTTGTGCTTTTGCTTTAATAAGAACTTTCCTTCCCAATAAGAAAACCCCTTGAACTTGCTTCCAAGCCTTTTCCTTTAGACCTTAGAAATCTTCCCTCTTACTCTTTCCAATGACCTATAGGAGACCAAAATATTTGTCATCAGCTTGGCTAGCCTCAAGTTCCAAATACGGTTGGATATCTTGCCTCACCACATTATCTACGCATGTGCTAAACATTATAGCTGATTTAGTCATACTTAATGATTACCTCGAAGCTTTTTCATAAAGACCAAGAGTACCACTCACAATCAAACTATCTTGAACTCTAGCCTAATTAAAATATGCTATCATTTGTAAAGAATAGATGGCTTACTATCGGGCCACTTCTAGTAGATCAAATACCTTGTAACCTCCCATCTAACTTGGCTTATGTAAATAAACTAGGCAATCCCTTGGCACAAAATAGGAATAGATAAAGGGATAAACGACACTAGCAATCACATGGCCTTAGGATGAACCGTTTACAAGGAATGAGAAGCTGGAAGTTGAGATGCAAACCCGGTCATCGAGCTTGATCGACTCGACTCTCTATTGGGAATAAAAGCACTTCGTGTATATAATATCACCTCTGGCGAGACCAATTTAAGCCGGTTTTCTAAAGTCTTAGTGATGATCTTCTAAAGAACAATGCATAGGGTTATAGGGTGAAAGTTGGACACTCACTTGGGGGACTCAATTTTTGGGAATAAAACAACATAAGTATGATTTATTTCTTCAGCTGATTGAACTTCATTCAAGATGTCAAGGTAAAGGCCAAGCAACATCCTCTCTAAGTACCTCCCAATTTTGTTGAAAAAAGGCCTCATGTAATATGTTGGTCCTAGAGTTTTAAACGGACCCATCATCTTGAGAGAGCTTCTAATCTTGTCAACCAAAAAGAATGCGTAAGAACATTATTCATAGCCCCATCACACATGATGTAGCAGTCTACCAATTCATCAATATCCTCATAACAAGGATTTTGTGATGCAAATATATCCTCGAAATATAAAGAAATAACCTCGCAAATCTCGTCATCCAAATTCACCCACACCTCTTCTAAGTTCTCAATCCCTTAGATGAAGTTCTCTTCTTTCCTCAACGAAGCTTTATGGTGAAAGAACTTTGTA
This sequence comes from Artocarpus hirsutus, assembly GCA_946598075.1. Taxonomy (NCBI): domain Eukaryota; kingdom Viridiplantae; phylum Streptophyta; class Magnoliopsida; order Rosales; family Moraceae; genus Artocarpus; species Artocarpus hirsutus. Next base: position 4,038 of record CAMOHE010047292.1, on the reverse strand, counting down.
TTCCGTTCGTCACTCTTTGACCATTCTACTTGAGAACATTGCCTTCAAAATTGTTCTACCACACCAGTAAGCTTATCAATCTTTTGCTCAAGCTCACAAATCTAGGGTCAAAATGTGGCTAATTCGAAATGTTTTGAAGCTCCTCCAACTTCTTCTAAGCTTCCAATACCTTCCTAGGAATGTTTCCATATTTAACACTAAAACATGCAAGTAGTTTTACCTTACATCTTTTCAATTCCCACTCCACAAGACCCATGCTTGACCTTTTAAAAGGAACTGAAATTCCATGTATCATTAATAACCCCGCTAAACATCATCTTTGACCTATGGGATTGGTGCCTTATAAGCATTGACATTATAATATATTGTTAATAAATAAATGAAGTAACATTTATAATTATTATGGTTGCTTATATGTATTATGAATACTTTAATAAACATCAAGAAAATTTCATGATTATTTTATGTGACTATAAATTTAGCATATAAGTATTATATGCTTAGGGATAAAATTTATAGATAATAATCTAAATAGTCTACAATAATTAATGAAAGTTTGGGATCTTTAATTAAATATTACAAGTACGGTCTAATCTCATTTAAAATGAAATAGTCTTATTTGGGCTATTAATGTAGAGGCATTAGATTAGACGTACTTTATATAATGAGATTATATAGGATTGAACCAGATAAATTATAAATCTCTAATAATCATTCGTTACAAATAAAGTATTCAAATTTATTACTACAATGATCATATATTTGACAGTCTTAATCCTAAGTATTTATTAGACTCCTGTTTATGACATTATGTTTATTGACTTACATGGTAAGATTTGTATAAATACAGATCGTAACTTAACATCTTAGAAACATAATGTAATAAATGGTTGCGAATAATATTATATAAATAATGAATCCAATCCTTCCATATGAAAGTTAGAAAAATAGTTCTCTTGAATTATGATTCGAGATTTGAACAGTAGAACGCTCGTTCAAAATAAGATTATAAACTATCTATTTATTAGAGAATTGTTGAAACTCAAGGATAAAGAAATAAAAAAAGAGGTGAACGGAAATTAAATCTAGCTCTTATTATGAACTATTTATGGAGGACTGACTTATATGAAAAGATTATATCAATAGACTACTCGTTAATTTTCTTTGAATAATTTTCATTGTAATATAAAGAGTTCAGTTTCAGGTTTTTAGTAGAGTAACACTAAAACTAATAAATTTGGCACTTTAATTAAAGGGTTTAATTAATTGTCAAAATTTATTAGAGCTTGGGTTATAAGTCCATAGGTCCTCAATGCTACCTCTATAACATTATATTGGATTTTATGTATATAATGAATCATACATATTTAATTTAAAATTATTGAATTTTGAATTAATTATTTTACACTTAAGATATTAATGTGATATACAAAAATGCTCTGTTACACATAATATAATATGATAAATGTTGTCATACTTAAATGAGCATTAGTTAATTAATTTATTTAAAATCTATTCTTAAATAAATATGATTTATTTTGAATTTAAATAAATATATAAGTTTTTAATTATATATATATATATATATATACACCAAATCATATTCATGATTCGATTTTCGTGATTCATTTTTTCTTTTTCTTTTTTATCTTGTTTAAACTCTATATATACACACACACACAAACACACACACATATATATCAAATCAGGTTAATGATTTGTTAAAAAAAAAAACAACGTTTACGTTTACGTAACGTAAACACGTGTGTGTGTGTGTGTGTGTGTGTGTGTGTGTATAGATATATAAAACTTAAAGAATCACTAATTTGGTTAAAATTAAAATTAAAGGGATAAGGAATGTAGTATATATCTTTTCTCTATATATTTGATATGGTGGTTATTTCAGATTAAAATAAATTAAAATTAATTAAAAATAACTAATTGCTCATATATAAAAAGGTAGAAATAACAGTTATCTTTATCAATCTTTTTCACGTAACTTTTATAGAATACTCAGAGAGAAAAACTGAAAAAAAAAAGGTTTGCTATCTCATGTGTTGAGTATATAACAGATCTTGAACAGTGTAAGGTTAATTCATTCTTGCAGTTTGACGCCCACTCGTCTTTCTATTGGTGTGAAAGCTTAGCTTGAAAGATCATGGTGTTAAAGAGAAAAACTAGGATACCCTGATAGATCTTCAAAAGGTTTGTAAAAATTCTCAAAGGTTTCTATTATTAATTAAAATTATATAGCTATTCTTGATGAACAAAGTTTTCAGAAAATTTTTGTTTGTCAATGATCTGTTACTTTCATTGTTTGTCATATTTTATTCCAACACATGGTTCAAACATGAAGCCATGATATCTCTTTTTATGATCTCGAACTGCTCTATGCCTATCCTGAGAGATAAGCAAAGGTTTGTGATCTGAACCACCAAAGTTGAGATGAGAGACTTTAAATCTCGAAAATGTCTTCTCCTATCAACACAACTAACCGACCGATCATGCCTCTCTTGCATGTCATTCTCCACATCTTGACGATTATTAAAAGTAAGATGGGACCCACATAATCCATATCATGCAACTCGCAATCGTTCAACACACGAAGAAAATTATCCATGTTTTTGACACTTTATTAGTACTATCTTTTTCTTTTCTTGCAATGAAAAGATATCATTAAAACCTCCAGCACATAACCACACTAAAGAAAATAGCCCCTTCAAATGTCTCAAGAGTTCTCAAAAGTGGCGTCGTTTCAACCTTTTTGGATTTCCATAGAACTTGGTAATGCACCAAACCAGCCCATCCAACATAATAACACAAACATCAACATGATATCAAGAATAATTCATAAGTTATACCTCCCAACCATCCCTCCACAAAATAGTAAGACTATTCCTTTCTAAAGGGAAAACCCAATCTAGCACGAATTAATTCTGCGTTTACTTCCCACAAACACGTCTACATAACGAACAAAGCTTAGGATTTGCACTATGGATTACATCATGTAGCTTGTCGAATGTGTAAGAGTTCCCTAACCCTCATACATGCAAACATAAAAGGTTTATAATGCTAGGTGGGTTGTTGTTGTACCATCAAGAGAATTAAAAAGATCACAAAAAGTGCATCTTTATTTGATGTTAAGCTTGAAGTCACCATTATTCTCCTCAAAACTTTATTTTCTACCACTAGTACTCAAATCAATAAACATTTAAGGGTCATATTCTCCTTCTACTGAGCTAACTTCTTGGTAACCATTCTCTTAAACAAAAAATTTTCCTCCATACTAGATCCCAAATTAGACATCAAGGTAGCTTACCTAATTAATCAACAGTAAGGCCCAAAAGTGGGACTTTACCTATCTCTAAAATCTTATAATAAGTCTAAAACCTCCTTGGAATCCTTACTTAAAGACACTAAATCCTTCTCTATATTCTAACCACTACTCTCCTCAACCATGTATGGCATGAGATTAGTAAAGCTGGGAACTTCACACATGTGCTTCACATTGTGTTTCACTTTGGGAGAGAATCATGTTAGTTATTCGCCAATAAATGACCGGGGGGGGGGGGGGGGGGGGGGGGGGGGGGGGGGGGGGGGGGG
>CAMOHE010047291.1:0-11272 GCA_946598075.1 Artocarpus hirsutus | reverse complement strand
GACTGAGCTATAGAAACTTTTTCGAGAACCAACTATGCAACCACAAGCTTCATCTTGAAGCTGTACGAGCATAACTAACAATCAACATCGCCATTTCAGCCCCACGCACAACATCGCTTTGGGTGGCAAGCCGTATCTTGTCATATGATTTTTCACAAATCATAACGTGAAACTTGCTCTTTGTGCCTGAAATCACCAACGTAGTAGCCCGTATGGCTTTTAGGGACCTGCTCTTAAGGTCGCCATCTACCTAACTCGATCTCTAAAAGAATCATTCTTAAAAAACTTTACTATTCTGAGAATCTCATGACAGATAGCCTTTGAAAAGCATATTTCAAATTTCTCTGCAAAAAGTTCAGTTGTCTGAAGAATCTCAAGGTAGATCAAGTTTTTCGGAGACTTATCTCAAACCGCTCTTAGAATATTTAATTCCAAGTCTTAAAAAATAATTTAGAAACATTCTTTTGAAAATAAAATAAAAAATCATCCTTTAAAAGTTTCATTTTCTAAAATTCCGTTCAAAGACATTTTTCTCAAAGCATAACAATTTACAAGGCCAAATATACTTAAAATGTAGGTAAACAAGGAATGGATATTGAATTCTACCTTTTTGCCAAATAAACCTCCAAAACACTTCTTGTAATTGCTAATCAATTCTGTAATTTGTAAGCTCCACAAGGACATCCAATAACCTGAACAAATTATTCTATCATCAATATCGCAATTCAGGAATTAAACTAATCAAAACTTTGAAAATATGTAATTCATGACTTCTGAATGTGCCGGTAACAAACATTTATTTTAATACTTAGAAAATTTTTAGCTTCTTGTTTATAAGAATTAAAAAATATTCAAAAATATATTTCCAAGCATTTCTTATCAGGAAATTTGTGTAAAAACTTAACCAATGCGAAAGTGTTTGATTGTGGGACTTGGATTGCTGAAACAACCGTCCTTTAGGCTGGTCAATGGAGATACATATGGTTTGGCCAACCACTACGTGAGAAACTGGTTTCCAACATTTGGCTCTATTTGTGGAGTTTTAATTCAATCCGAACTCAAATTGATCCAAATTAGTTCCTTATAGCATTCTAAACATGAAATAATCGTAGATAAATATTATATTAGTCAAATAAATTATTATTTCCAATCTTCTAACTAATATTCATAAGAAAATCTTAAAAACAAACTTTGATCAAGACCATGAAAAATGGAAAAAAAAAAAAAACCAAGCTTAATCCAAATTTGTATACATCTTGTAGGTGACTCATGTTTGTAATGTTATAAAAATCACGAACTAAAGGTTCTTAATGCTTTTTTAAACTCTAATTTCACGTGTAAACCCTTATCTAACCCCAAATTATTCAAATCACTCATATACAGTTTAATATCATTCAACGCTCAGGAATTTCGAAAATAAAAAGGAAAAATCAGTAACAAAGTTGAAAATAGAGGGAAGCATAATTAAAGCCAGATTTTGTTTAAAAGTTAACCTCTTATTTTTGCTGGAAATGAGTGCTTTGATCCTTGAGTTTTCTTTGTTTGAGCTTGCGAAAGGGTTGGAATGACGTGTCGTGCAAATACAAATGACATTCCAAAAAGAATGACGATTGATGTAGTTTTATATATATAATGGTTGTTAATGTTTTAATATGTCTATAACAATATGCTATATCTATGCTATTGTTATTTCGTCATTTCTTTACTAGAGGACTAGGTAAAATAAATAATGAATGCTATTTAATTGAGAAGTTGAATAAATTAAATGTAACATGGAGAATTACTATGTCATAGCTATCCTTAAAACATCCAGATGATAAAGATAGACTATAAGAAATGAAAAGAAAGAAGTTCGAATGAAACAAAACTGTAAAATAAAGGAAACGAATTATTCATAATGTATTTAGAATAATAGATAATTAGAAGGAGCCAATAAAATAGTAGCTACAAACATATTTCCTGCGGATGTTCGAGTGTTGATTGGGTAAGTTGAATGATAACCAACAGAATAAGTAAATGAAATATGCATAGTTTGATATATACATGAATATGAATTATTATGGAACAATTATAATGGTCAAAAGCATAATTATTAACAAAAATTGATCCAAAATAAGTAATCATAAAGATAAATGAAAAAAGACAAAAAGGATACTGGAATTTGGACCATTCTGGGCAAGAGTATATATATAAAAAAATAATAATAAAGAAAAGGCAGGAGCTAGCATAAATAATGAAATTACTAGAAATGATCAGTCTATTGTGATATATAAAAAGATATGACGTAAATGTAAATAAATAAATCTCTAGAATGTGACCATTTTTAACTCAAATATGAAAAAGAAAATATAAAAGCTACTGGTACAGATATTCAAAAAAGAATAGCAGAAATGTAAATAAATAAACTACTAGAGTAGAACCAGCTAGAAGCAGTATACATGTATGAGTATATGATTATTCCAAAGACATCAATAAGTAATAAAATACTATGATGAGAACAAATGTGAACAAACTAATATGCTAATTAGATATAAACCAAACACATCAATTGATGGTATATTTGTCGAATGTGCTTGGATTTGTTTGAAAGCGGGAAAATACAACACCCACAAACTAAAGTTATGCTAGTAATTGAGACGTGTTGTTTTTTTATAAGACTCAAATACTAGATAGAATGATGGTGATACTATGAAAGTCAATAATTGGTAGGCGTATGCTAAAAAAGGATGGATTGAAAGCACATCATGATTTGTCAAGATTCCTTGATCTTTGGAAAAAGCAATCTTTTCTTTCTTTTTGCATATATCTCTAAGGGATCTTCTAAGGTCCCCCACTTTCATTATGGGTGCAAAATTCCCCACAAAATTGAGTATGCTTGCCTGGTATTGTATAATAACATAAAGAAGATTCAATGATGTACATTATTGATAAGGCACTTTAGGGGTATAAAGGATAGCAGAAAATTGGTAACCGATATGAACTGGCTATTATACAGGGTTGTTTCTATGCAAGGAAGATTAATATGTTCCTCTGCAAGTGAATTAAGATTGCATACATATGACCCAAGAATACTATTTATTTAGTGCCTTGAAAGGTTGATAATGTAAAAGGGAGATTAGTTATGCAAAAAGCCATAAACATTATTTACTTAACAATATAAATTTTTGGTAATAAATAATAAGTATTGTACTTTACATTTATGAATAAGAAATACAAATATCTAAATATGAGTTTTAGTTGGAATAATACGCAAATTAAACATTTGATATATGAGTTTTAATTGGAATAATACATAAGTTGGAAATTTATAAATGAGTTTTACTTGGGTTACTTAGAGTCAGCTTGATATTGTTTTTTTAAATAATTTTTTAGACAAAAAAATTAAAAAATTTTTTGAAAACACATTTGGTGCATTTGAATAGTTTTTTGCTTTTTAAAATTTTATCTACTTTTTTTAATTATGAAAACAAAAATTTCTTGCTTTAAAAAATTTATTAATCATAAACCTTAGTTTCTAGTCAATACTAAAGCAAAGGCCATTAACAAATTAAGACGGTCTAACGAGCTAGTATCATTGTCTGGGTCGAGTTAAGATAGCCATAGGAGTAAGGCCAACGGGCTACAAACGTCAATGAGTCGGGATTGCTACTAGGGCTAAGTTGGCAAGATGCAGTCTGGATGGAGTTGTTGTCGAGGTAGACCAAGGGCCTTGACTTGCCACCTGGGTTAGGCCAGTGATTTTGACTTACCGTCAAGTTGGGTCAACAGGTCAGAATCGCTATTTGAGTTAGGTCGAGATCATCTTTTGGTGAGCTAGAACTACCACTGTGGTCTAGCATTTGAGTTGCTACGAGTCTGCAAGTGCACGGGTCGTACAAGTAATAAAATGTACTAGAGTACGAATATCATTCTCATAAGCATTGTGTTCAATTCTAGTTAAGTATTGAAATTAAATTAACTTTAGAATTATTTAGACAACCAAAATTAAATTAAAAATAAAAATAAATGAAAACGAGGACCAAAGACTAAAATGAGAATGAAAATAAAAACTCTAGTAGAATGACTACACCTAACTATCTCCTATGCCTATCCTATTTAGCAACTATCAATTAGTTCCACTCGATTCATCAATCTAGGCGCTAATATTACCTCATTATCTCTCGTGAGTGTCAAATGAGATAACATGTATAGGACTTTAAGTAATATCCCTATCTACCTAAGTATGGATACACTTATTGCATTCAAGCTTCACACACGATTGCCCAAGTGTTACCAGCCTCCCAAACTCACTAACACCTAGGTTGTGTCACTCCAATCTGACATCTGAAATTTCCTCTCCTGGGCGTCAATCCCACATATCTAAATCAACTAATTTAGTGGCCAAGTAAATTAGAGGCATTAAGCATAGAGCATAAAAATGAACTGAAATGAAATTTAGCTACATCAATTCTCCAGGTAAAAAGAAAAATCAATCCATAGCAATAATTATCAACAAAATCCAAAAAAAGTTTACACGTAATAAAAACTACAAAAATAAAAAAAGAATAAATATTGGAATAAACTCTCGTGGAGAAACTCCTTTGCCGTCGTGAAGCTCTAAGACTATGGTCTCTTCCTGAATTTGATGAAGATAAAATCCCAAGATTGAAATCTAAATCTAAATCTAAAAATCAAAATCAAAATCAAAATCAAAATAAAAACTAACACTACTTTTATTTATTTAACATGTGGAGAAGTTCTTCTCAAGATAGAAACCAAGAATAGCTCCAAATACCTATGCTTCTCTCAATAAATGTGCCTCCAACTTTTTCTCCCTCCTCCTTAAGAAAAACCTATCATTTTCCTTCTATAGGTCTCCTTTTTAAGATGTGTGCCTTGCACAATTATGTGTTTAGTGTTTTTGACACTGCAATGGAAGATCCCCACAGAAGCCTCAAAACATGGAGCTAGGATGGAGAATTTTTATGCTCAATGCCAAACCAGTTGGGGCTATAGTAGAACATTTTTTGCTGCAACGCTAAAACACTTCTTGTTGTAACGGAGAATTTTGGGCTACAGCGCCCACCCTTTGCCACAGGGACCTTTTTTGCACATCTTGGCCCTTTTTTGGTGTCTTTTCACTTCCAATGGCTTTTCAGTCTTAAGTTCACCCATGCAAATGAGTATAAATAAAATATTTAGAGGGAAAACTAAATAAAAATGTGTTCAAATGCATTCTAAGATTAATTAAAATAAACAAATTAAACTAGAAATAAGAAAATAAAAATAACAAAAAAATAAAATAAAATATCAAGTACCAAGCACTTTAAATGCTTAAAAGAGGTAAAAACAACTCTATTTTTATAGAGTTGTCACGAGCCTATGGGTGGAAATATTGATATCAGTGGAAAATTGGTACTTTAGTTTTATGGGAAAAATGGAGAAATTATCGATTTAGGTGGAAATTTCAACTAAAGTTGCAATCACTACAAAAATTTACAATGTGTATATCTCTAACACTTTATAAAATAATAAATATAAATAAACATGATTTACAGAAGAAAAATTACATATTTTAGCTTGTTAAAACCAAAAGCAAGGTTTATGATGCTCAAACATGGTTAGATTCTATCTTGATTCAAACAATATTAGTACCATGACATTATTTGAATAGTGTTGAATATATTTATTAACATGCCACATATAGGTTTGTTGACTTCTTCCCATTGTGTTTCTATAAATGAGAGATTGTAATTTTTCAAATTGTTTGCCTATGATGTTTGAGATCGGCAAACACCATGTACGGGGAAGCACGGTGGTCAAGTTCCCTATTCTACCTAGCTCCGTCTGGTCTGGTCAAATTTGCACAAGAAAAGAAGACCTTAGGAGTAAGGGGACACTGATATGGTGTCTACCAAGAGCCCTCCAATGCTTAAATTAGTGTTTTGATTAGGAAGAACAAAGGGAAAGCAGTGAAGGCCAGGGAAGAATACCCATACCTTTATGGTGGAGTTGATGCTCAAATTTATAGAGTTTAGCTTGGATCCAGGTGTGGATCGGGTTTAACTCGTGACCTAGGTATACTATTATATGAAGCCAAAGTGGCCAGTGAGAGGTGTCACGATCTTTGGAGAACGAGAATTGCTTAACAGAGGGCTAAGATGGTACCACGTGGTGGTCTTTGTATATATCCACTACTGTGTAATTTGGTCAAGATCCGTCTACTTTTCCAATATCACGGGATTGTTCTTCATGGTTGCTTTGGCTAGATTAGACTAATCCTTGTTGGATTGGACCTAATTGGACAAATTTTAGTTAAAGGGCTCCTAGACAGATTGATCCTAGTCGGAATGGACCTGGTCGGACAGATCCTTATCAGAACTTGATTGGACTTGATGGACTTGTTTGGTGGTATTCTCATCCTAGCTTATTGGAGTGACCTTCTTGGCCTAGCCAAAGGCCTAGTTGATGGACTTGATTGGTCTCCGCTGCCTTCTTGGATTGGTCTCCTCAGCCTTCTCGAATTGGTCTCCTCGACCTTCTCAGATCAGTCTTCTCAGCCATCCTTCTCGGCCTAGTCGATGGCCTTCTTGGATTGGTCTCCTCAACCTTCTCGGATTGGTCTTCTCAACCATTCTTTTTGGCCTACTTGATGACATTCTTGGATTGGACTTCTAGTCCTTCTCGGATTTGGTCTTCTCAGCCATCCTTCTCAACCTACTTGGTTGGGTGCTTGGTTTAAAGGGGGTATGGAATTCAAATGGTTTTCCCATCATGAAAAATTCCCCCATAACAATGGTGGTGCTATGCTTAGATGAGGATAATTGAAAATTTCATAACCACTATACAGTATAAGATATTGATAAATTATATAAAAAAATCTGCTAAATTTTATATGTTTTTTAATAATCAAAATTTTGTACAAATTTTCCTATCTCTCGATTATCATCTCCTATTAAGATAAAGATAGAGAGAGCATGATTGCGCATTGCTTTAAGGAACAATGGGGTCTCAATTTGCAGATCAATTGTAACATCCCCTTACGGACGTCACATAAAACATTTCTTTTACGGTAAAATTTAATAACTACCGATAAGCAGTTCAAAATAAACAATAACATTCACACAATTTACCCAAGAAAAATAGCCAATTTCAATTTTTTCTACCACTTACCAAATTTACTTCATCTTTCTCGTTTAGCAGATTAGAATACCAAAAGTATTCAGCCAATCAACTATCAACAAAACAAGTTACTTTACTAACACATAACAACTAACAAAATATGAGCTCATATAGACATTTCAAGTATTCTTAGATTCCATAGTAAATAGTAACATCCAACTAAGGCCAGTTATGATGAAATAAATAACATAATGTAGTCTTTATAAAATAACCTAAGAAACCAAAAATCTACAAATACAAATATGAATTCAATAATAACCATAAGCCTAAAAGAAATCATCATAACTAGAATTAGTCTTGAACAAACAAAAGTGCAAAACATAATAAATTAAATGTTGTTTGGGTTTTAATTTCTTTCATAGCGTGATTCTGTTTTTAATCCAACACTCCTTCTACACACGCTCATTTTTATCCTCCATCCTAGTCAACTTGCCTCTTATCGTTATTCATACATCGTATAAAGCTAAGTAGGTGTAAGTTTAATAAGTACACTTTCTTATCTCACAAAATAAAACACTTCATAAAGTGTGTAAGTTTAATAAGTACACTTTCTTATCTCACAAAATAAAACACTTCATAAAGTTTAGGATGAAAATATAATCATAATATAATAGTGCATTTAATGCATTTTCTTTATACAACATATATTTTCTTTATTTTCATATTAAGCATGATTTATTTTACCTTTGAGGGCCCTACCATTGCCCCATAAATATAGTTGATGCCATCATAAGAGGAGTGAGATGGCTAATCCCAAACCAAAAGTAACAAGTCCACCTTACGTGCAAGAAAAAGAAAGAATAGAAGTATAGAGGAATAGGAAAAATATGGAGGGCAAGAAAAAATATGATAAGAACAATATATATGCATGACAATACATATTTATAGGTATAAATAAGCCCTAATCCTAGATTATATATGTTTCTCTTTTTTTTTAGTTCAATTATACGGCAACAACAAAGAAAATTGCCAACTTTAGCTATTTGGAAACCAAAGTATATGTAATAATATAGTATACTTAGTGTGTGTGTGTATATAACGGAACTTTACTTTCTTTTTAGCTAAACCTTATGGTAACGGATTTTACAAAATACACTTTAAAATTTGTCAACATAATAAAAAACAAGTAGTGCTCGTTCAAAAATTTGTATTACTTAAAATATGCTTAACTAAAACCTTTAGAAATTTTTAGTCATAATTTACACATAATTACACAACATATCTGAAAATTGATGTGAAATAAAATCAAATCAATTTTGTACACTAATTGAAAGTTCATAGATGATATTTCCACTGACCATCATGTAATAAATTTTTTAAAAAGCAAAAATTACTATAAATTTGTAAAAAACTCATACAACACTAAAATTTAAATATAACATGAATATCATGAAATTAAACATTACCATAACATAGAATAATAGAAAACATGTTCTTGTCATATCACAAAAGTTCAACAATTGAAACTAAATGAACGTCGTTGTCATGATATGTTTTGACGGGAAGGGGATGTATTTCGCAGATTATGCAATAATTTGCAAACAAATTATAGATTAAAAGATTCTAGAAGGATGCGTGTTTTAGAAAAGTTGGGAATGTTTTCACATAGTATAGGACCAGGTGCTAGAAATCGACTAATACAAGAACGATTTCAACACTCTGGAGAGATTGAGTAGGTATTTTGCCAAAGTTTTGGATGCTGTATGTCTTATGGCTGTGGATATATTGAAGCTGTTAGATTTAAAGTTCAAAGATATTCCTAAAAAATATCAAGAGATTCAAGATATATGTCACCTTTTAAGGTATTTACTCTTGTAAAACGTAAGTTTATTCAAACAAATTAGTTACGAGATGAAAATATATAGTTATTTATTATTATTTATTTCGTAGAATTGTATTGGAGCCATTGATGGTGTACATGTTACCCTCGAAGACCAAGTTCGTTTTATTGACAGAAAAGGACACCAACTCAAAGTGTAATGGATGCATATGATTTTGACATACAATTTACTTTTGCAAACGTAGGTTGGAAAGGTACTGCTCATGATTCACGGATATTCTTAACAGCTTTACGTGATCCCAATATAGATTTTCCAAAACCACCAATAGGTATTGGCCATTTTCACAGACACAGAGGCATGTATTGTTTTGTTGTTTAAGCATACATGCTCATGTTTGATGTTTAACAGGAAAATATTACTAATGTTGGATACTTGCAAATAGGTTATCTAGGGCCCTGTAAAGGCCAAGGTCAAAGATATCATATTCAACAATTTCATTCTGATGGTCAACCAACCGGTTACCAAGAAGTGTGCAATTATACACACTCTTCCCTTAGAAGTGCCATTGAGCGAGCTTTTGGAGTATGAAAAAAGCGATTGAAGATCTTAAAAGATATGCCAGTTATGCTTTCACAAAACAAGTACAGATAGTCATTGCTACCATGGCACTACATGGAAATATTCTGGAATTGATTGACATTTCAAGAAAATCATTTATGATCCAAGTGGCATACTTTGTAAGCAGAATGAATTGGAGAATTGCAGTGATGAAATTGACGATCAACCAACACATATCCTAAGATCACAAGAAATGGACAAACTACGAGATTACATGGAAAGAAGTTTAATGAATGTTTGAAATTATCTATTACATATATTTGTATAAAGTGTGGATCTCTCTTCAAGACAGGTATTATGATATGCAAAATATAATGTTAGTTTATCTATTAAGTACAATTAAATAAAATAGTGACCTTTGTTACTTTAAAAAATATAGTTGGATTATATATATTTTTGTTCTTTTATTTTTTTAAAACCCAGAAAAACATTGGATAAAATGTTCATATTTAATTATTTAGCAAAATATGGAAAAAATTAGTTTTTAATAAGATTATCAAGTGTTTTTATGCCTATTTTGGTTATTTACAGCTCCACAACAATTTAGATTTATTGTTTACCAAACATAGTTTTCAAAGGTTGCAACACTTTTAAAGTTGTATTTTATCAAACACTCAGTTGCTTCATATTACAACTGCTTTTTGGCCCAACACAGCCCACAACAAGTATTTTAAAAGCTACGGCAATAGCAAGCCGGCCTTTAGCCTGCACAATTTTCAAGTTTTCAAATGATGCTCAGTTCCCAATAAAATTACCTTTGTACCCCAGGTTTTGGCCTTGTCAATGGCATCTATGAACAATATTGTTACTTTACTAAATTGCTCTCAAAACAAACCAACCTACAGCTCTTTTAAAAATCCATACATCCCCACAGGTTATAACAAGTTAAACTCTTGCCTTATCATTAAAAAGTTAAATAGAGCTCTTGAATTTTTTTTTCCCTTAAGAAACACATTATTTTAATTTCTTGTTAAGCTCTCTATTTTTATTTGAATGCATGTTGTAAATATTATTCATGCAAATTACAAGTATATAGATTGTTTTAACGTGGAGGTCTTACGAAGTTAGAAGAAAGATAAATCAATTTATTAAGGCCAACAGAATTAGATAGAATAAGGTTATTTACAAAAAAAAAAAAAAATAAAGGGACATAATAACACATTTTGAAAGTCGAAGGGATAAAATAACATAGGTAACATATAAAAATATTCAGTAAAAAACCGTCTAAAAATTACAAATTGGATGGAATAGAATACTTATTAACTGTTAAAATTTGAGAGGTGAAGGAGGATGTTTTAAAAATTGAATGGAAAAAGGCAAGGTGTTGTAAGTGACGAAAAGACTATTGATATGAAAGTAAATCCCCAATATGTCCTTAAAGAAAGAAATAAAAATCCCCAAATCATTTTCTTCAAAAAAAAAAAAAAAAAAGAAAAACCCCGACATCGTAGAACTTGCTCTCCACTGGGAAAAGGAAGAACGCGAAAGGAACCACCAATTAAGGAGAACGCCCCTTCTCGGGCCCCAACGACCGCCAAAGACCCGCCTCATCCCGGCGGCGACCTCCATCCCTGGAAGTGCCGTATGGCCCTGTGACCCACTCGCGCAACCATGCCTCTCCCATGCCGCCCTCCGACCTACTCCGCTCCAGTGCCTCCCCTACACACGGCGGATTCTGTTTCGTGTATGGCCTCACAGGAATGAAAGTATTT
>CAMOHE010047290.1:11519-22111 GCA_946598075.1 Artocarpus hirsutus | reverse complement strand
AACTTAAATGGCACACTAGGACACCATGAGATGATTTAGTAACAAAGGCTAAAGGATAACTCAAGTTAGATACTGATAAACTAAGTTACTATATATTTAGGGTTGTTCGTGGATCTATAGAACTAATGTGTAGCAAACTGAAATTATGGTGTGGGACATTGGCACAAAAATTGAGGTAGGACTTCTACCCCTCTTTCTTAGTAACCTAGTTTTAAAATGATTTTGGCCTAAAAGAGATTTTTATCAAAATGTTTTCAATAACTGATTGAAAGAGAATTTCTATTGAATGTCTTTATAAACAGTAGAATTGAGGTGGTTTTCATAATAAACCTCATAATGAATATAAATAACTAAATTTGGTAAATAGAGGTTTTAATAATTATAAAAAGATATATATA
This sequence comes from Artocarpus hirsutus, assembly GCA_946598075.1. Taxonomy (NCBI): domain Eukaryota; kingdom Viridiplantae; phylum Streptophyta; class Magnoliopsida; order Rosales; family Moraceae; genus Artocarpus; species Artocarpus hirsutus. The sequence goes on along the minus strand of CAMOHE010047290.1, from coordinate 21,713 downwards.
CATACACGGGCATGATGCTATATCAGAGATCGGGTTGTGTAGTGCGCGACCTTGGGGGTAGGTCTCGAAACTCAATTGGGCGACTACGATGGTGAAATATATATGGTTTGCCCAAGAAAAGAAAATGGTATTCTTTCTGGTCGATCAATAAACTGTTTTGGTAAGATAAACTTTTATTAAATTTTCATCCAGGTATTTGTTTGTTCTAGTTCATTTTTTTTATATACATTTATTTGAATAATGAAATCTCATTTAAAATTAAATGTTTTAAAAATATAGTCCTACTGAGCCTTTCGCTCACTTTTTATTTGTTTTAAAATCTTTGCCCTCTAGATGGATATCAGCTTAGGATCGGAGAAGAGTCCATGGACAAGGCATTCGAGCAATAGGTGAACACAGTAGGTTATTTAAATTATAAAATCAAGTCATGTATAACCTTAACTTTATTTTTTTTCCTTATTTTGGACTATGGTTGTAATTTAATATTGTCAGTACTATATGTGTGCCCAAATGTGGGTCAGTGGGACCCATTCTCGTTTCACCTGATTTCTTTATGTTTATTTCCTTAATGTTTATTTTGCTATTCTTTCTTGTTTTATTACTATAATTACTTGCTTTAAAAAGATTTTTAAATTATCAAATTTTTATTAATAAATTTCAATTCTAAAACCCAAGTTTTAACTAAATCCTTACTTAATTAACCTAATTAAATTGCCACGTCACCTCCTGTACTCCGGGGCGTAATAGAATGGTATCAAAGCTCAAGGTTATGAACCTTGGGAATTGTGCACATATAGGCGCGACAATGAAATACCACTGGCACTCTGAATTTTTTTTTCAGAAGTGAGAGAATGGCACCTAGACATCGTTCAACAGCTGGTGCCGAGTTTGGAAATGATGAGGGCATGATGAGGGCCATGTTTGCTGCATTCTGGCAGATGGCAGCAAGGGCAAGACCGGATGATTCCGAGGCTAGTTGTTGACATTCATACTTTAAGAAATTCTGGCATGCATCTGTATCGACTTTCAACGAAACTGGGGACCCGCAAGTGGCAAAATATTGGTTAGACTCGATCATGAAGCATCTGGATACTCTTGGTGTGCCAGCAAAATATCGTGTGGAATTTACAGCATATAAGTTTGAAGGAGGTGCAAATATTTGGTGGAAGCAAGCAAAGCACCTGGAAAACAATGGTAACATCGGTTGGGACAGGTTGGAGGAGCTGTTTTATGATTGATACTTTCCACAGGGATACAGGGACCAAAAGGTGACAGAATTCTACAGGTTGCAATAGGACAATATGTCAGTTCGAGAGCACGAGGTGAAGTTCAATAAATTGGCCAGGTTTGCTCCCTCTATAGTGGCATCGGAACATGAGAAGTGCATTAATTTTTCAAAAGGGCTTAAAGGCCCTATCCAATGACAGGTGGTTGTCCTACGACTTAAGAATTTTGGAGACCTTGTGTCATCAACAATATCAGTAGAAAACGATTATGCGCAATATTGTGAGAATCAAGCCAAGATGTCAAGAGGACCCCTGAAGAGTGGCAGAAGGAGTACTAGTAGTTGACCAACTCCGAGAAAGAACAAACAGGATGGCGTGAACAGCGGCAGCAGTAGTTCATCTAGCAACGGGCGCAGTAACCCCTACAACTTCCATTATCACTATTGCCAGCAGCTGGGACACATCAAGAGGAATTGCCCAATCAAGAGTGTTCTCCTAGGACTTCAGACCGGAGAAGGAGCTAATCGCCAGCCCTAGCCTCAGACTCAGCCTTAGCCTCAGCAGTTCCCTTAGCTTTAGTTCCATCAGTTCTCTCCTTAGCAACTGCCATATCCAGCACAAGGACACCAACCGTAGAACTTTCAACGTAACATCCCTTAGTATCGAGCGTTGAGTATAGGTAGTGTGCAGTCGCCATCATCGCAGTAGTATTGGCAAGCTAACCTAGGACCTAGCAATGTTTGTAGGATGAAAGGAAAAGCTCTAGTACAGGTTCACACGATGACATCAGGAAGTTTGGATGCCCAGACCAGTAACGCGGTTGTCGATGGTACAATTTTGGTTTCTCAATCACTAGCCCATGTTTTATTCAAAACTGGTGCCACTTATTCTCTCATTTAAAGCTCTTTTGTATATGCCTTAGGATTAGAAATAGAAGAGTTCGATGAACCTTTAGTTATAGTTTCACCCTTGGGGCAGGTGTGTGTAAATTGTATATGTAAAGCCTGTAAAATAAAAATTAGGGATGAGGTTTTAAAAAGTGGCTTAATTGTAATCCCCATGAGTTCATATGATGTAATCCTAGGGATGGATTGGTTGTCTAGATATAGTGTAGTCGTAGACTGTCAACTTAGGAAAGTAACCCTAGTTTCTGATAGGGGAACGACGATCAGTTACCAGGGTGGTGGTGATCCGTTGATGAGTGAACATCTCGTAAGGGCATGTCTCGGAGGGTAGAAGAACACATTTTGTTATGCCTTCCTCAAGAACCTAGAAGGAGAGTCCAGTGCCTCGAGAAGAAACACATCAAATCCAGTGGTAAATGAATTTGAAGATGTCTTCCCCGACGAATTGTCAGGATTACCACCGCAATGGGAGATCGAATTTGGTATTGAATTGCTTCCAGAACCACACCGATCTTTATAGCACCTTATCGAATGGTGCTAACAGAAATGAAAGAACTAAAAAATACAACTTTAGGAGTTTGTTGATAACGGATACAGTCAAAATAGTACATCCTTGTAGGGAGCATCAGTTTTGTTCGCAAAGAAGCACGATGGAACTCTTAGGCTATGCATAGACTATCAGTAGCTGAATCAGGTCACAGTGAAGAATAAGTATCCTCTACCTAGGATCGATGAATTATTTAACCAGTTGGGAGGCTCGCAATCTTTCTCAAAGATAGATTTGAGGTCGGGATATCATCAACTCAAGATTAAGGAAGAGGACATTCCCAAAACAGCTTTTAGGACCCGGTATGAACATTTTGAGTTTCTGGTGATGCCGTTTGGATTGACGAATGCTCAGGCAGCCTTCATGGATCTAATGAATAGGATATTCAGGCCCTACTTAGATCAGTTTGTAATCGTGTTCATTGACGACATCCTAGTTTATTCCAAGACTTGGGAGGAGCATGAGTAGCATCTTAGAATCGTGCTTCAGACTCTATAGGAGCATCGATTATATGCTAAGAAGGAAAAGTGTGAGTTCTAGTTGATAAAATTTAAGTTTTTGGGTCATGTCATCTCTGAGCATGATATTTCAGTGGATTCGTCTAAGGTAGAAGCCATAGTGGAATGGGAACGACTGAGGAATGTGGCAGAAGTTTGCAGTTTCTTAGGACTTGCAGGGTATTATAGGAAGTTTGTGAAGGACTTCTCGAAGATAGCAACACCATTGACAAAATTGATCAGGAAGAATGTCAGGTTCGAATGGGATGAAGAATGTGAGCTCACTTTTCAAGAATTGAAGAATCGGTTAACTACAGCTCCTGTTTTAATTATTCTGAATAGTGAAGAGCCGTATGAAGTTTATACAAATGCCTCGGGACATGGGCTTGGATATGTGTTGATGCAACATGGGCGCGTGGTAGTGTATGGTTCGAGACAGCTACATCTTCACAAGCGAAACTACCCTACTCACGATTTAGAGCTCACAACAGTGATTCATACGTTAAAGATCTAGATATGTTATTTGTACGGGGTGAAATTTCAAGTTTTCTCTAACCACAAGAGTTTGAAGTACCTATTCACTCAAAGGGATTTGAACTTGAGATAGTGAAGATGGATGAAGTATATGGAGGATTATGATTTCGTGTTGCGGTATCATCTTAGGAAAACTAACGTGGTCGCTGATGCTCTCAGCAGGAAGTCTTTGGTGATTCTCGCTTGCCTGGCTCTTGAAGATTGGAAAAGTGATGCAACAGTAAGTGAGTTTAGGCTACAGTATTATGAAGACTACGATCGCGTTTCGGTGTACCACATGGAGACGGCCCCAGCTCTTATTCAGATGGTGAAACAAAATCAGTGGCAAGACTAGCATCTTCAGGGTATCTGGACGCGAATTTAAAATGGAGAACAGTTTGAAGAATGGAGGATACATGCGGATGGATCATTGTACTTCAGGGGGCGTCTAGCAGCTCCAATAATCGCAGAAGTGACGAAGGCCGTGATGGACGAAGCCCACAAGTCTTAGTTCGCCGTTCATCCAGGGAGCACAAAGATGTATCGTGATCTAAAGAGGCAATATTGGTGGAGAGGTATGAAGAAAGATGTCCGAGGATACGTAGCTAAGTGTATAACTTGCCTTCAGGTGAAAACCGAGCATTAGAAGCTAGCGGGTTAGCTTTAGCCACTTCCTATTTTGGGGTGGAAATGGGAACATATCACGATGGATTTCCTTACCGGATTATTGTGGACAGAACAAAGGCATGATACAATTTGGATCATGGTCGACAGGTTAACAAAATTGGCACACTTTATTCTGTTCAGGTTGACTTGTTCAAGAAGAGTTGTCGAAGAATTGTACCTGCAGAATATAGCAAGATTGCACGGAGTTCCTTTGTCCATCACATCAGATACGGATACCAGATTCAATGCCAAGTACTAGAGAAGCTTTCAGGAGGCTTTAGGTATAGATTTGAACTTCAACACAGCATTTCATCCTCAAACCGATGGACAATCTGAGCAGGTCATTCAAATTCTTGAAGACATGTTGTGTGCATGTGCGTTAGACTTCGACGAAAACTGAAAAAAGTACTTGCATCTAGCGGAGTTTGTGTACAACAACAGCTAACAATCGAGCGTTGGCATGGCACCGTTCGAAGCATTATATGGATGACCATGTCGGTCACCAGTGTGTTGGGTTGAACCATAAGATAGGATTATTCTTGGGCCAGATGAGATTCACGATAGTAATGAGAAGGTTACCATAATTTGAGATCGATTGAAGGCAACTCAGAGTCGACAAACGAGTTATGCAGATAGAAGATGTCGACTTTTAGAATTTAAGGTAGGAGACTTTGTTCTCTTAAAGGTATTGCCTCGCAAAGGCATCACACGAGTCGGAGTAAGTAGAAAACTGGCACTTAGGTATATTGGACCATTTGAGATTTCCCAATGTATTGGTGTAGTTTCTTATCGACTCAACCTTCCTCTAGGACTTTTGTATGTTCACGACATATTCCATGTGTCGATGCTTCAGAAGTGTCCGCCTGAGCAGAACAAGATAGTTTCATTTCATGATGTGCAGATTCCAAAAGAAATGTTGTATGAAGAAGTGCCGATCTAGATCATCGATCGTAAAGTGATCAGCTTGCATCATCGTGAGATCCCATTAGTTAAGGTCATGTGGTAGCATCACGGGGTTGATAAAGCCACTTGGGAGTCATAGTCAAATATGCGGGAGTTGTATCCATATTTGTTTTGTTTTGAATCAATTTGTAAATTTCGAGGGCAAAATTTTTTTAGGGGTGGAGAGTTGTAATGCCTCGAAATTAATTAAATGTTATTAGTATGTAAAATGGTGGATTGGTGTGCCATAACCAATATTTTAAACTTAATTTGATCATTTTGTAGGATTTCTGAATTAATGTTGTTTTGATTATTTTAATGAGTTTTAAATCACTCTAAATTATTTTTTATTGTTATTTTAAATTTTGAAACAAAACAATTTGTTAAATGGCCAACATGTTTCACTTTGGAAAACCATGTGCGGGACGTGGTATTATTTGAAAACTGCCTTCCTTTTTCCTTTATAAAATCTCTCTCTCCCTCTTTATTTCCCTCATTCTTTCTTTCCCTCATCCTCTCTCTTTCTCTCTCTCGATGTCTCACTCTCTCTCATTTCTCTCTCAAAATTTTTGAAACAAAAATCAATTTCAAGCTTTGAGTTAGTGGATTGAAGGCTCGAGAATGAGATTTGGCAACCACAACTACGATTTAAAGCATTTATTCGAGATTAGTGTCGAAATTTAAAACTTTTTCAATTTTTCAAAGTTATTGGCATTTTGAAATTTAAGCTTTCCTAAGCTTAGAAAAACATCAATCTTAGTTAGAGGAATATAGAATAACTAATATTTAAACTTTGTTTGATCAAAAATAGATTTAAATGAAAAATTTTCATTTTTCTCTATTTTTCTCTATTTTTGAGATTTTTCAAAATCTTTATCCAAATCTTGTTTAAATTGATTTAGAAGTGTTTTGTAATGTTTTTCTATCAATTATGATCATTACCCATGCCTGAGGATTGAGAAAAAAAATATGAAATAAAGATTTGGACTCGAGAGGCCAAAATTCTCTGCTTGGAAAATTCTAGAATTTTTTCAGATCGGCAGGCCGAAGTTCATGTTCGGTAGGCCGGATTCATAAGTTCAGCAGGCCAGATTCATTTGACCGACAGGCCGAACTTGGAAAAGTTCAGCTGACCGAACCTGGTTTTCAGGCAAATCTAACTGCACAGTTCGGCCGGCCTAACCAAGATGACCAATAGGCCGACCGGGCATAGTGAAAATTTGTGATTTCTCATCTATTTTCACCCTTTTGAATCCCAACTGAGATTCTGACTTTGTAAAATGATTTTATAAACTTAAATGGCACACTAGGACACCATGAGATGACTTAGTAACAAAGGCTAAAGGATAACTCAAGTTAGATACTGATAAACTAAGTTACTATATATTTAGGGTTGTTCGTGGATCCGCGGAGCTAACGTGTAGCAGACTGAAATTACGGTGTAGGATACCGGTGCAAGAATTGAGGTAAGACTTCATCCCTCTTTCTTGGTAACCTAGTTTTAAAATGATTTTGCCCTTAAAGAGATTTTTATTAAAATGTTTTCAATAACTGATTGAAAGAGGATTTTTATTGAATGTCTTTATAAACAATAGAATTGGGGTGGTTTTCATAATAAACCTCATAATGAATGTAAATGACTATATTTAGTAAACAGAGGTTTTAATAATTATAAAAAGATATATATACATACACGGGCATGATGCCATATTAGAGATCGGGTTGTGTAGTGCACGACCTTGGGGGCAGGTCCCAAAACCCAACTAGGCTACTACGATGGTGAAATATCTATGGTTTGCTCAAGAAAAGAAAATAGTATTCTTTCTGGTCGATCAATAAACTATTTTGGTAAGATAAACTTTTACTAAATTTTCATCCATTTATTTGTTTGTTCTAGTTCATTTTTTTTATATACATTTATTTGAATAATGAAATCTCATTTAAAATTAAATGTTTTAAAAATATAGTCCTATTGAGCCTTTCGCTCACTTTTTATTTGTTTTAAAATCTTTCCTCTCTAGGTGGATATCAATTTAAGATCGGAGAAGAGTCCACGGATAGGGCATTCGAGCAATAGGTGAACCCAGTAGGTTATTTAAATTATAAAATCAAGGCATGTATAACCTTAACTTTCTTTTTTTTTCTTATTTTGGACTATGGTTGTAATTTAATATTGTCGGCACTATGTGTGTGCACAAATATGGGTCAATGGGACCCATTCTCATTTCACCTGGTTTCTTTATGTTTATTTCCTTAATGTTTATTTTGCTATTCTTTCTTGTTTTATTACTATAATTACTTGCTTTAAAAATATTTTTAAATTATCACATTTTTATTAATAAATTTCAATTCTAAAACCCAAGTTTTAACTAAATCTTCACTTAATTAACCTAATTAAACTGCCACATCACCTCCCGTACTCTAGGGCGTGACATTCATCAAATCCATCATATCCAATTAGTCTAAAAATCGATGCTTCTCATAAACTTTTCTTAAATAAATAAAATCTATAAATAAACAACTTTTAGCGGCTGAATCATTGATATGGTAATTTTTGTACAAAAGCTAATGAACCAAAAATTTAAAATATCAAAAATCTTAAAAGCCTAGTCATGGGATTTCAACTTCTCATGTCATAGGACTTTAGATTCTCTTACTTAGTCAATCTTTGATCAAATCGAATAAATAACACGACTAACTCGTAGCAAAAGAACTATAACGAGTTAAAATTCAGTAAGTAGAAATCATTCATGGATTGACATGATGTATGGGCTCAAGAAATTTTTATTCCATTTCATATAAAATTTACTATTGTAACCTTCAACCATTTAAAACATAATTAAAGGCTTGTTGAAACGGGTAGACATTCGTTCTATTAATTCCTATAGACCGTAAATGCCATCATGTGGCATCCCACACCACAAACCCCTAGTGGGATGGAATCTAACTTTGAATTTGGTAGGTTTCAAGTTGCAACTTGGTAGGTTACAACCTAACACCCTACTCTGGCGACCGGAGGTAGATTCCAGCGGGTTCCATGATGAAACCTAGCGGGTTCTAAGATGGAACCTAGTGGGTTAAGTAGGGTTCTGGGACAAAACCTAACAGGTTCCATTTTGGGAGAAAAGGTAACTTAGTCTTTTAATAAATTATTAATTTCTAATAAAGGGGTAGTTTTTATAAGTGGTTTGTTGAAGGGGATTTTTAATAAGGTAGTACATTTGGGGGGCATTCTTGTAAGTTGCTCAAAGAAAAATTAGAGGCAACCTTAAGCCCAAAAAGGAATATGGCATGTCCGGTTCTGATGATCATCCCAATAGTCATTAGATTCGGCCATGTCAAAGAACAAATGGGATGTGAACCTAAGAAAAGGGATCTTGCTCTTTCTTTTGTTATTCTCACTCTCTATATATCTCCTTTCTCATGTTCCCAAAATATCTCCATTATTGTTTGTCTGACATGAGCGTTAGAGTGTCTTCTATAAGCCAACCCTCGACACCCCCAAAGAGGAACAACAAGGATCACGAGAGAGAGTGACAAAGCAAGCAAAAGAAGATTGATGTTCGAAAATCTACTCTCTCGTATATAAAAAAAAAGTACTACTTGTTTGGTAATTGTTCAGTATATATTTATACAAGAATCCGTTATATAATATCCCGCAAATTGTATATTCAATAAAAATAATAGTTATGCATATATAATATTATATATATACACACACACACATAGATGTCTCTTTTTTCTATTTTCTTGTTAAAAGATAATTTCCTATTTTAAAAGTAATCTTGTAATAAATTTTAAAAACAAATATCATTTTAACATTGAAAATATAAAATGGTAAAATTGTAATAAAAGTAAAACAATGATTTGTAGTTAAGGTTTATTTTATAAGAAGTATAGTGACACGTGAAGTAGAAAGTGATAAAAGAGAGTGCTAGCATTTCTCATCTTATGGTAGTAACAGTCTTTAAAGTCTATTTTTTAATTTATTTTTAAATTTTATGTGTTTTTTACAAGTTGGAATATCTATTTCCTCATTTAAAAAAGAAGGATTTGCATAATTGTACAAAAACTAACCCAATCAGTTCCAATTTATCGCAAATTTATGAGTTTGCTACCAAAATTCGGTAGTCAAATGAGTTCTTTTTTTGCCATCAAAGTGTGCAGGTTTGATAGCCAAAAGGTTAGTTTCTCTATAAAAAAAATATTTTTTGGTAGCAAAAAGTCATTCAAACATATTTTTTATTTTTAAAGATTTAGATCGACAGTCTCAGACTTTTGTTTGCTTATCATACATTTAACAAAAATGAACATAAATAGAACAACATTTGGTATATAAATAATAAATAAACTTTTTATTAATAAAATGTCTCCTAAAATATATTACAACATTTCACTCCTTAGAATACTATGTCTAACATATTATTAGCTAGTAAATATTGTATTTACTACCAAATACACTTATAATTCACTGAAATGATTTCGGCATTGTGTCACGCCCCGGAGTACGGGAGGTGACGTGGTGGTTTATTTAAATGAATTAAGTAAAGATTTGGTTAAAAATAGGGTTTTAGAATGAAATTTATAAATAAAAAGGTGATAATTTTAAAATCATTTGAATAAATAAGTTAAAGAAATAGATGAATCATCATAGTAATTAAACAAATAGAAATAATATTAAAATAATTAAATATGGGGTGGAACGCATATGAGTCCCACTAGCCCACATATTGTGCACACACATATGGTACTGACAATATTATGATACAACCACAGTCCAGAATAAAAGAGAAGTTTAAGTCTTACATGCCTTGAATGATAAATTAGCCTACCCAATACTTCTACTGATCGTAAGTCCGGTCGGCGGACTCTTCTCCAAACCTATGCTGATATCCACC
>CAMOHE010047288.1:0-25941 GCA_946598075.1 Artocarpus hirsutus | reverse complement strand
CCCAAATTTGGTTCTGTTTCGAATTTTGGAGACCTTATCTGATAAGGAATGACCCTAGACCCAACCTCTATAAATAGGGAGTAAGTCTAATGAGTTATTTAGATCAATAGAGAGATTAAGAGTGATACTCTAGTGGTGAGAATCTGAAACTCCCTGAGAGCTCTTGTTCACAAATCACGAACACTAGCTTTGGGTTCTCTCAATTGATTGGAAGGAGAGTCACCTTGAGGAAGAGCTGTACGTGTGAGCCCACACTCACTCCGATCGTGGATAGAGAATAGCAAAGAAGACCAGTTGGTTGAGGCTCTTCTGGAACGTTACTTCTCTACACTGTTTTCGGGAGCTTTTCGACGAGTAAGAGGTTAGTAAGATCAGGTTAATTTATACATATAGCATGTCAAATTTATGTTTTAGAAAATACTCTGATTTAAAATTTTTAAAAATTCCGCTGCATATTATTTTTCCAACATATATATATATTTATCATCAATAGCTCTTACTTGATATATAAAATTAAATATTGTCAGTCATAGGCTAATGTTATATCTCTTAATACAATGTTATGCCTTTAGGGTCCGTTTGGTGCATTAGATATAATTTGTTTGTACTTGGAGTGTGTATATATATATATATATATATTTATCATCAATAGCTCTTACTTGATATATAAAATTAAATATTGTCAATCATAGGCTAATGTTATATCTCTTAATACAATGTTATGCCTTTAGGGTCCATTTGGTGCATTAGATATAATAGTCTTAGACGATTAGATTGGATTGTATTAAAATATATAGGATAAAATTTTATCTAATTTAATCCCATATTTAGTATTATGTTATAAAGATATGAGAATTTTTGTAGAAAAAAATAAATTTTGTATCAATTTGTAATTTTTTAAAAATTAGAGGGACAAAAAATATGATTATTAAAAATATTTTCATGACATAAAAATTATATTTTGATCCATTATTTCTTACAAAATTATAATTTAACCTCAAATTCTTATAAATTTTTACAAATAGGTCCTTAAAAATTTTCATAATATACAAAGGGTATGTCTAATCTCATGCTAGCAAGGGATTGCCTAATCCCCTTTCAAAGGTTTCAAGCATGGATTGAACAAGCTCTTATCCAATCAAATCCTTTGAAGTTTTTACCAAACAAAATATTAAAATTTTATCCTATCCAATCCCTCCTAATCTTGCACACCAAACATACCCTTATACTATTAACTAGCACTTATAAAATAATTGCATCATATTGAATGTTATGTGTGCATATTAGATTAGGAAAGACTAGTAAAATGGCATTAACAAGTGGCAGAAACACAGTGACAGCAATGGTTGTTTCAATTTTTGCTCATTTAGTAGGCAAAACAGTGACACTCCATGTACTTGTTTGGGTGCAACACTTTGAGGGAGGCCTTGTAACACCTCAAAGTTAATTAAGCATAATTAGTGTATAAATGGTGGATTAGTATGTCTTAATATAAATTTAAAATTAATTTAATTATTTTGTGGTATTTTTTAAATTTATCTTACTTTTGATTATTTTCATTTGTTATTTTGAATTTTGAAACAAAACAATTTATCAAATACTAAATATATCCTTTTTGTGAAAACCACGTGCGGACCATAGTTTTCACTCTGCAAAAACCACCCTTCTTAATGAAAGATTGAGATGAACTTTTTAGTATTTTTCATTATTTGTTGAAAAACGAATGATCACAATGAATCAAATAATGAATGTAAACGAGGATATCTAGTAACATGAGACCTTAATAATGATATAAGTACATTAGGGTATGATCCCATACTCAGAGATCGGGTGATGTAGAGTGCGACCTTAGGGGCAGATCCTAAAACCTAGTTGGGCCACTACGAAGATGATATTATGGCTTTGCCAAAAGACTGATTAATAAGAACATTTTCAAATGAGTAGTGACTTTAAATGGTAAGAATGAATTTAATATGTTTTATTTATTTTTCTAAATTTTTACAAATTATATCCAAATAAGAAAATTTATGTTTAATTAATCTTTTCAAAACTTAGTCCTGCCGAGCCTTTTGCTCATATTTTTATTTGTTTTAAAACTTTTTCCCCTAGATGAATTGCAACTTAGGACTGATGAGGAGGCAGTAGGGCAAACACGTGAGTTGTAAAAATTCTGTTTAGGTCATTTCTTTATTTAAATCAAAGCATGTAATATTTAAGTTTTTATTTCTCGTTTAGACTGTGGTTGTAATTTATTATTGTCGATACCCTATGTGTGCACTAATGTGAGTCCGGTGGAGCCCGACTTATGTATAACTATCCCAATTATTTTATTTCGTTTTATCAGCTCCAGTTTAATGATAATGGCTTTAAAAAGTTTTAAACTATCATGTTTTTCTAAAATATTCAAAATATTTAATTGGTGATTTTAATTAAAATTGGTTTTGTTAACTTAATAAATTCACCACGTTACACTCCGGATTTGGGGTTGCGATAGGCCTCGCATTTAAATCCGACAAAAAACAGAAGATTGTCAATGTAACAAAATTTTCCAATGAAATTTCAGCCTTTGTTTTCCAGATTTCTCCTTTTCTTTTGATATTATACATGGATTTATCTTCATTGTCTAATTTAGATTATTGTTCCTTTCATTTGCAGTTGCATGCACCTTTCATGATATTTGGGCCTGTTTTAGCTGCTGGAGAAGGTAAGCCTGATGTCTTGATTTAAAAAAAAAAAAAAACGTAACATAATTACCATTTCAGTTTATATAAATATGGATATATGTGATTAATTATTACAATAAATAGATAAATTACATTAATTTAAATTATTTAACTATGATTTCTTACTTATTACCGTGTTATTTTTATGCAAAAACCAATGGCCCTTAACTGACAGGTTACGTCTTTACCATAGTGTTATGTACTGTACCATTGAGGTTAAAAGGACATATAATAATTCACTAGTCATTATGTATTTAGTCTATATCCATATATATATATAATGTGTATATAAATACATTACATACGTTATAATATATCTTAGATGTTTATATAATTGTTTACTCAATAACGATAAATTTGATTCACATAATATTATAGGATATACTTGCAAGTATAAGTAACAAAAAAAGGGTTTAATTATACTTGATTTCATAAATACCAGTCGATGCAAAAAATTGTTTCAACACAGATCCTAATTGCCAGTTTTTGATGCTAAAGTTCTATTGACATATCTATTTAGTTGCATGCATATTGATGTGGCTTCTTTTCATTTCGGCTCCAGAGTTTAGTAGGGCTGTTAAAAAAAAGCCCAATATCGAGTGACAATGACCGAAAATCTGAACACATTATAACTGACATTGTTGATCGGTTTAATTGAATAATACATATTGTTGGTCAGTTCGATTATCGATTTTGAAAATTTAGGTACTAACCGAGCACCATACATTAATTTTTATTTATTTATTGTTATCAGCATACGCACGTACGTAAAATAGTAACGGTATGAGACTAATGACCACATTTGTGTCTTTGCATTAAGCTTTTTCAAATTAAAAAAAATAATAATAAAATCCATTCCGGTTACCTTGGTTATACTATCTTGTTACCTTCGCATACTTTCAATGTTTACTTTAATTAACTGCTTTAGTTATTGTTTGCTAATTAGTTTCCAATCCGCCTGATAAAGTATTAGCTTATTTACTTGCTAACCCATGCAGCTATCATGGTGTACCAGACTGTCAAAGCTACAAGAAGATCCCAAAAACTGGTGCGCTTAAAATTTCACTTCATAGGCCTTGTTCTCTGAATTTTGGGAATTTATGCCATTTACAAGTTTCACAATGAAAACAGGGCTTTGGAACATGTTTACCTTACATTCCTGCCTGGGTATTATCACCATCCGTTCATTTGGTTTGCAGGTAATTAGCAAACTTAATGTGCATTAGTTGCATTCTTAGCGCGAAAGAAAGTGCTTTAGGTATATAAAATACACTAGTAGTAATAGAGTCGTCTTTTATTAATGGATAAACCCTTTTTTTTTTTAATAATTGACATGATAAAATTTTAGCCTATACCAATAAAAATATTATTGATAACTCATATGATACGTCAATATGACATATGTCGTGAGATTAAAATTAAAACTCTTAGCGTTACTTTATACATGTATTTTCACTCACATTTCCATTATTTTTTTTACACTAAACCTATTTTTTAATTAGAATTATTATCCATTATTTAACTTAAAAACCTAAAATTAAATTTAAAATATTGACTCACTTATAAATTGGATTTATGTCATGGTCATTAGAGCTTTGAATTTATGCTACACAAATTCACTAATGAAAAACGAACAAAACATTAATATAAACTACATAGGAAGTTATGACATAAAGCCAAACATATATAAAAGTTTGCAACACTACCTAATTTTCTTATAGGGTGTTTGACATAGTGGTTAAAACCATTGGTTAGAACGGTAAATACTATAGTATGTGAGAGCTTTACACGGACTTTTTTCTTTTACTATAGCATATGAGAGCTTTATACTGTTTCTAACTGAAAGTTTGGTTAAAACCAACTAATGTTAAACAGGATTTTAATAAATTTTGCAAAGACAAGGCCGATTCATGCTTTGCGAGAATAAAAAAGGATCATAACTGTCAATCAGTTCATGCTATATGAGAATAAAGAAAGGATCCCAATAAAAGAAAGAGATCCTAACTGTTGCACCATCCCATCATTAGTAGGGAAGTCAACTTGATGTGTGACTCATGCTCACTTCATTCAGCAGTGTTTTTCCCATGTATTTTATAAAATTAAATATGAGTCATACAAAAAAAAAAATTGTTGACAGTGGACAAAACTTGTGTATAGTCAGATTACATATTAGAGAAAATTAAATGTCATGCTACACATTTAAAATTTGTGTTATTTATACTACACTTAGAAAAGTTTATGCCTTATAGCACAAATTAACATGTGTGGCATTTATTGTTGGACATGCATACCTTAAGAAGTACAAATGTAATATATTTTTGGAGACATTTTTATCAATAAAGAATTTATTTATTATATATACCAAATCTTGTCCTCGTTACATTTATATTTGTTGAATGTATGTTAAGTAAACAAAAGTCTTAGACTATCGGTTTAAGCCTTTAAGAATTGGGCATATGATGGACATATTATACGGAAGACATGATTCTTAAGATGATGGCCTAAATCATAAGATCCACAATCGAAGGAATAAAGTTAGGTGCTTTATTTATGCAAAGATTGTTATGTTGTCTATATCTCTAACGGGAGATGGTTTGTCTTGACCATCGAAGGTGGACTCCGCAAATAGAAACATTGGCACATTATCATAGATGACGATGTGTTGGATTGGGACATAAAGTGAATTGATTTGGATTAATAATTCTATCTTAGCAAATTGATTCACTTCAGACAATCATATGTATTGTATCTTAATCTTGAGATGAATAGTGGGCCCGTTATCTTAACTTATGTCTTTTGATGTACCAAAAGGTGACATCCACATTTTATAATGGTACGTATGCCGGTACGTTGGAGGCATGACTCTTGATATCGTAGACCTATTATTTATAGATATGGAATCCACAGCTCCTCTTTAGGAGTAGTTGATATCCTCTTATATGCGTTATCCTGTAATTGAAAAACTGAAATACTCAATTATTTAGATACATAGGTGTAATTGAATAGTATACTATCTTTGGATGGTAAGTGTTTTGATGGTGAGATAATAGAACGTAAGATAAAAATAATCGGGAAGGTAAGACAAAACTTGTCCTTAAGCCAATTATGGATAACTTATGGGGACATGATACATTATGATATGTCATGGAGACTTAGCTATATGGGCTTCGTAATCTATATAGTTCAAGAGTGCATGTCTAAGCTTTTAGTAGAGTAGTGTTAGAGTTGATAATTATGAAATATATATCTGGGATATTGGGTTTCATAATTATCAAAAACTTGAACTATATAGGTCTATCAGGTGTGCTAGCTCATAAAAATCCTATAACGATACGACGCACTTTTTCAATAATTGGTAACTTATGTCAAATTATTAGATTGGCTAAAAATTCGATAAGATCAAATAATTCATGTCTGTTTATTGGTTGAATAAATTAATTCAAGATAAATTTGTTGAATCATCAGGATCAGATAATTCACGTTTGTTTATCGGTTGCATTAATTTTAAATAAATTAATTTAAGATAAACTTGTTGAATTATTAGGAATATTTATTTTCCTAGAGATTATCTAGATATGATTTTTTTGATCAAATAACTTCTCTATTGGGTTATTTGAATTAAAACTGAGGCTCTATCCCAAGAATCTTGGGTGAAAAATAAAGATTCGCAGGGATCATTTATCATAAGTTCGGTAGGCCGGTCTTTCAATTCGACATGTCGATGGAACAAGTTTAGTAGATTGATCTAGTAGTTTGACTTGTCGATCGAGCGATAAAAAGATCACATGTTTCTACGTAGATTTTATCAGATATTGATCTTGATTTGATTCTAATTTGAATTTTCGAGGCTTAATCTGATAAGAAATGACTCCTGGACACAACCTCTATAAAAAGAGGAGTGAGACTTATTGTTACTTAGATCAATTGAGAAATCAAGAGTAAGACTCTACCAATGAGACACTGTAACTCCCTGGAGTGCTTTTGTTCACAAATCATGAACTCTAGCTTTAGGCATTTCTCAATTGGTTGGAAGAAGAATAGCCAGGAAAAGGCTAAAAGACGTGCGCTTACATACACTCCGATCATGGATACAAAATAGCAAAGAATGCTAGTTAGTTGAGTTTTTTTTAGAACATACATCTCTTCACAGATTGATGTAACTTTTTTGCATTTACGAGGTTAGTAAGATCTAGTTAATTGATGCATATAGAGTGTCAAACTTGTATTTTGGAAAATACTTTGGTATAAAAAATTTTTAAAATTCCGCTGCATACTGTTTTTCCAACATTTATGAAAAGTAAATATTAAAAGATGTCATTTATAAAAATTCTCCTACGTATTAATCATCTTATAACTTAAAAAATAAACAAATTTAGCAAAATTTAATAAATACGTACTTGACGGTTCATAGTTGCACTTTACCGATATTTTTTTAATTTAAATTTTATCTCATTATAGACTTCTCATAAAAAAATAATGAAAACACATAAAAATACAATGCAATGCAAAGATCTTCGGAGATGAAAAACGAATAACTATAGGAAAATTGGTTTGCATAAAGGCTCTAATGTTAAATATGTATAATTCAAATATAGCTTGAATGATGAACAAAATGTTATGTAATTTATTAAGGCTTGTCTTATAATAGCGATCAAAGCAGTTTTATAATTGAAAAATAATAAATCAATCAAGATCAATCTTAAAATTGGATTTTAGAAGTGTTATTATCAAAATTTTAGGGTTTTGGCCTGTTTACCTTCAAACTGTAGGCTTTTTTGCAATGTCATGTCCATAGCAATGGAGTCTCTAAACTTAACTAAGTGTAGCAATTGGTCTCTAATCACATATGTTTGTCAAAATTAAGATAGAAAGCGATCACGTGACACGTATATGACCCATTTAAAAATGAGGTACATAGGTGTTCTAAATGGGTCATGTGCATCTTACTTGATCATTTTTGGTCCTAATTTTAAGAGATGTTTGTGGTTTGGACTTAATTGCTATACTTTATTAAGTTTATGGACTCAATTACTACAAAAAAAAAAAAAAAAAGGTTTTAAGCACTACATTATAAAAATACAAAAAAATTATAGGGCAAATGTGTAAAAAAAAACCTTACAATTTTTTGTTTTGCCTTATCATAACATCTTTCTCATGATCATTAATGATAAGTATGTATTGAGTGCAAGATAACAAATCACCATCATTGATCTGATTTTTAATTCCTTCTTTTAATTTGTATGGGTTTTTTTTTTTATTTTTTATTTACTCTCAGTGGTTGCTTGGTTTCTTTACATAGTTCTATCTAGAAGCGGAGAAGTTAGCAAATGCAACATTGATACCATGGCACATATATGCTGGAATGGTCATCTTTATCTTAGCAGTATGCCCAACTGAGATAGGATTGGCTCAAGCATTCATTAGCTTAGGATTAGGGCGTAGCCGAGAAGCTCTTATTGTTAACTTCATTGGCATCTTTGTCTTTCTTTTTACGACTTCTGTTGGCCTCACTGTCTTCCTTCCGAGAGATGATTACTGATCTTATTGAGCTCTTCATGAGTGTTCATATGCCTTGCAAAGTACTTCATTTACTTTATATGTCCTCAACTTAATTAACTTTGACACAATCCGTTTTAATGATTTTTCACCGTTTTAATGTTGAAACTTACTATAAATAAAAGTAAAAGGGTATGGTCTGAAATGTATACTTGGATTTTGCTCTCAAAATTTTCTCATTAATGTCAATTTATTTCTTTAATTTATTTTTGAAATGCAAACTTCATCAATAATAAAATATTACAAATTAGTTGCATATGACCCATCTTAAGAGAACTTAACCCCAACAAATAATTGGATCCACCAGTTAAGGACGAACATAGCATAGGGATAGAATTGAAGTATCGAGATCTAATGGGAAAATAGCCCGTTGGGCACAAAGGCTAGACCTCGATAAGGCTCGTTCCACGATATTACAACAGTCGACAAATTAAACTAATCAACTAAAATCAAACCTTCCCTCAATAAGTCACCAACGACACTATCTAGACTAAGATCTAGTCGGACCTCTCAACACCTTTCATTAATAACAAATGACGGAAGTGAGAATACTACCTTGTTTTTGCAAATTGACACCCATCACCACTGTAACCACTATGCTTGCTCAAAAAGTTGCTACACCAAGGGGAACAAAACCCATTGATTGCCACCGTATTCGACACTCTCAACCTCCATCACCTTCGCTGATTTGACACCTGGGATTTCTAGTGCATTAAAAATGTAATAACTTAAACATTAAGTTAAGCGAAAATATATGTCATAAGGATTATAGTTTAATCTAATTTTTATGATAAATTTCATAAAAATCAAAAACAAGATTTTTAAAGTTAAAAATCATGCCATAGTCTTAAATAAAGTAGGAATGATACAGAAATAAGCTAGAAGTTTAATTGTTGCAGATTGTGTTGCAACAAATGCTAAGACAAAAATACAGTTTAAGAAAAATACTGTATAAAAATATGAAAAATTATACAGTATTAAAATAATACAGTGTAAAGAAGTGCACTGATAAAATTATATAGTATGACAATTACACTGCAAAAGTAATGCAGTATAGGAATTTGACTGTTCAAGGTTAAGCAGTATATAAATTAGACTGTTTAAGTTAAAGTAGTATAGGAATAAACTGTTTGGAGAATATGGATGAATAAGGAATGCTATAGAGTATAGAGAATATACTAGCAGTATAAAAAAATACTGTCAATATAAATTTAAACTGTACAAAGTTAGATAATATTGGAATTACATTATATGATGGATGAAAATAAGTATGAGAGGTTGTGGGACCTCATGAATTATATGAAAAAGAATACCGACAATATAGGAAGAATACTGTTAATATAAATTTGGACTGTTTAAAAAGTAATATGGGACCTACCTATGTGACACCTTTATGGTTGAAAACTTGCCACCACACCCCTTGAGTGGCCAAATCAAATCTTCCCAAATTACCCCAAATAATGGCAAGTGATGACTCATGATGATGAGTCATCAAACTTGGTAAAAAGTCATTCCTTATTTATCATGTGTTTTCATGCATCAAGAACCAAAGAAATGTCCATTTTTCTTCTTCAAAAAAAGTCCCCTCTAGGCAATTCTCTCTCAAGAATTTTGATGAAATTTAAGTCTCGAAAGTACGTAAGAAACCAAGAGCAAACGTTCTTGAGAAGATTAAAAAGCTTTAAGGCAAACTCAAAACTTTTCCCTATTGTGTATTAGGGTTTTTGTTCAAATTTTTGATGAAATTTTTATGGTTTGGTATGGGCTTGATGTCAAGGGAATTTGAAAGCTTTCAAGTGCTAAAAAGTGAGGACAAGCCCTTGGGAATGATTAAGTAAAATCCTAGTCTCACAAGTTATGTTAAAGTTTGTATTTTTTTTATGCATACCATGTGTTTGATGAAATGTTCAAGCTAAGGCATGCAATATGGACATCATGGTATGAATGGTTTATGTCTTATTTTGATGGTGATGATGATGGAAAGAAGGAAAGCAAGGGTTTTAGGTTTAAAAGTGAAAAATTGTTAAACTTTGTAAAGTATAACTAGATTCAAGGCAATGGGGTTTTGAGAGCCTTAGAGGTCAATTTATTTACCAAATATGGTATAGAATTTGCCAACACAGTGAGGGAAACAACTTTTGTGAACAAAGGTTTGTAAGATTCTAAAAGGACTAAATTGTAAAGTTTTACGAAGTCTCGATAGATTTAAAAATTAGCCAAAAAGTACACCTCTACGTTGAAATTTGAGAAAAGTTAAACACAAAAGTTGTAGAACTCATCGAAACTATTAAGACAACGTGAATAATTTGTTAAAATTCTGCTTGATTTAGAAGCTATGAATTTTACGAAATTTTGGGCACAAAATTTCAAGAAATGAAAACATTATGAAATGTTTGAAAATTGATCATGGAACTTTGGAAAGTTTTGTTTATTGAGAAAAATTGAATGTTTGGGCATAAAGTGGTCGTTTTTTGTTCTGGAGGTAAAAATATAACTATTTTTGTATTTTAGGTCAAAACTATAAAATGTGTGAAAACTAGGTTTTCACTAAGGAACGTTGGTTCTTACACTGCTGCAGGTAGTAAGTAATCATAGATGCTAAATTTTAAAGGATTTAAAGTTTAGTCAAGAAAAGAATAAAAGAAAAACGTTAAGGACGAAAATGTAAAGATTTTTGATTTACGGGTCAAAACTATAAAATTTTAACAAAACAGATTTAATTGAAAGAAAAACCATTGTTTTTGTTTTCTGTAATACGATGAGACGTAAAGAAATGAAAGTTAAGTTTTAATGGGTTCTGAAAGTTTTCTATAACGGACCGTAACGCCCGATATCGAAAAACTCCTCTTAGTGGGAATTCTTCCATAATGTGTAAGAATTGAAATCAAAAGTTAAGTAATGATTTTTATAAAGTTACGAAGTTGACGAAAAACTCAATAAGAGTAAAATCATCATTTTTTAGGAAATGACTAGAATGAAGTCAAACACTCTGAATTAGCATAACACTCTTAGGCTGAAAGTATTCCATAACACTATAAGTAACAAAACCATCACATGAGACGGAAAACTTAATAAGGGATATTCAAGTAAAGAAAAAGGTAACTCGATGGTTTATGAAGTTAAGTAAAAAGAGTGATAACCCGATGGGTTATAGAGTTAAGTAAAATGTACGGTAGCCTGGTGGGTTACAAAGTTAAAAGCAACAGGGTACAAAGTAAAGAGAAGGGTAAACCGATAAGGTACCAAGTTATGTAAAAAGGAAATGGATGTTTAATGTTTTAGTTTTATTATCAATTGAGTGGATTGATAAAAAGAAATTTGATTAAAAGAAAGTTAACTAATAAGTCAGGTGTCATATGATCAAGACGCATAAGCCGACGAATGAATAGAAAAGGAAGGAAATGAGAATGTTAGAGCTATAGACAGGTAAGTTTCAAACCTCACCTATAGCATGAAGTAAATGATTTTTAAATGCTTATATATATGTTTGCAAAAGTGTTTGCAATTGTTATACAAGTTGTTTTTAAAGTATGTTTGTATTTGTTATGCAAAAGATTTTAAAGTTTAAAACATGATTTGCAATGAAGTTGCTATTGTTGTGTTTAAAGTATATTTGCATTTGATATACATAACGTTTTTTAGCATTCAATATACTTACTAAAGTTAAAAATAAGGTAAAGTAAAGATAAAAAGAAAGTATCATACTACTCTCTTTGATGTGAGGTACACAAGTAAAGTTAAAGTTTTAACCTCCTTGATGTAAGGTGCATGACCTCGGTGTTTAATGATCTTAAGTCTTTTACAAGGGAAGCATTATATTTATAATCTTAAGATTTATGATGTTGGTACAAACACTAAAGTAAGATAAGGAAAGTTAAGGAATAAAGATAGAAACTTAAAGTAAGAAAAAAATGTTCACAAAACGCTCATAATTGAATGATCATAATTGAGCATAAATGGAGTCATGCATCTTGATTTTGCTTGAATTCCCTTTTATGAAATATTTATAGATTATATTATGAAGGACATTTTGAGAAATATTGTACAATAAATGTTTATGAAAAAATAGTTTCATGTTTTCAAGAAAAGGTTTATAAAAGACATTTTATGAAAAAAGTTTAAGAAATGTTTTATAAAAAATGTTTTAAGAAAAAGGTTTTTATGAGAAAAGCTCTTAAAGCATATGAAAATGATTTGTAAGATTTTGTTTGGACTTACTGAGCGTAAGCTCATAAAAGTTCTTCCATGCTATAGGTAGTCCTAAGGGTGACTAGTAGGACTTGTTTGAAGAGCTGGGTGCTGCGGAGGGTAGATCGGAAGATCTAGGTATGGATACCACTACAGTATACTTACGCTACTCAAAGAAAAGGTTTTTCACTATTTAATATGGTGTTTTCAAAGCTTTAAGGAAATTAAAGTTTTATGAAATGTTTTCAAACTTTTAAGATATGTATTTTACGAAATGTTTTATATAATTATAAAGTTAAGTTTCAAGTTATGATTCAGTTAACGTTTCTTATTAAGTTTTAAGAAACACTTTAAAATGGTTTTAAAGTCAAGTGATGGGCAATGGCTTAACTTAAATTGCGATAGAAGTTGTAATAGCTTTTAAGAATGTTTAAAGGATGCAAAGGAAAAAAAAAATTTCAGTCTTTTTTTTTACTTAGTAAGTAAGACTAATGCTTAAGAAATGATGTTTAAAGAAAGTTAAGTGACTCTCCAAAAAGACAGGTCATCACAGCCGAAGCTAGAAACTCATCCCTAAATCTCATCTCACCCCAACGCTGAGCAGACAAAGTAGCCCAAACTTAGTGGTGATGACCACAACACCCTACGCCTCCCTTTGCAAAAAAAGCCCCAGTAACTCCATCAGAGTGCTCATTCCATCCCCTAGGCTCGAACCCTTAATCCATGTCTTTTTAAGTGCCTCCAAAGCTATGGTTCATCACCCACCACTAGTCCTTACCTTCCTACATTGAGATCTTATTTGAAAATGGGCCAAAGCCCCAAAAACCACCCCACTAGACCAATGAAACCTTTAGTAGCTTCACCTCTCCTCCCCTGCCCCAACTCTACCACGAACATTGCTGATCTACTCCCATCTAGCTTGCTAATCTCCATCGAACTTCCCTTAAATTTAGATCCCTCCTCTAACACAACATGACACAAAACCCCAACAGAACCAAGGCCTTACTCCTTCACCCAAGCTAGAGCACTAACAATCGGCCCCAAGCCGTCATGGGGCTTTGACCTTAGAAAATCAAACCCTATCTTTATTTCTTTATTTCGTGTTGAATTTAAGCTAAGCACTTTCACTTTTAATTTCATGTTTTTTCATAAATTTTTTTGATGGCCAATTTTGTACAAGGCCTCTCCAAGGGCCTAAGCCCATTGTTCTCATCTTATGCCATGCTTGAAGAACTCACATGGGTCTTGGTTTGGAAGGCCATGAGTAGTCAAACCGGCCTATTTATTCCAGGTTAATTATGTCCCCCTTGGAGGATTTTAAAACTAATTGAACTAGAATAAATGGGTGATAGAGAAAGCCAACCCAAAATCCTGGTTTTTGACTTAGAATAGCTAAAGAGCCTTTATCTCGCCTTAAAACAGCCTAAAAAAACCAAAACCCAAGCCCAGAGAACAAATTAGGCTAAGAAATCCTAGTCATGGTCAAATAGTAATGCCAACGGGAGTGCCCAGTATGCCTTTTTGGGAGCACACCTTTGAAAAAATCCCTATGTTAATAAAGCCTTTGTTCAAAGTCGCAAACCTACTGTTGGAAGTGCTATGCATATGTCTTTGTGAGTGCTTCCTTTATGCATTTTTTAGTCATGCTTTGATCAAGTGTAAGACATTTCAAACAGTGGAAATTGCAAGTCCTTACGCTGAAGAAGCTTTCACACACCTCAAGCCTCCAAGAATATAGAGTCAAACTTGCTCAAACTCCTTTAGGAGTTTAGACTTAAAGAAGGGTCTAAAGTTAGTGTAAAAAGCCAAAATTTGCCACAATTGCACATCATTTCTGGCCAACCTGAAATTCAAACAAAGAAAGACCCGGATGCGTTTGCTCCAAAGAAAATGGAGTGTTGCAAGCACTTTTAGAGCATAATGGTGCCATTCCCAGAGCAAACCACCAAGGCTTACCAATCTTGCCTATTAATACCTCCTACTTTCACCATTCAAAGGATGATTTGGAGAAGTTCATGATAAGTCATAACCATTCATTTAAGCAATTTTGCTCTCAAGAAGCTCCAAGTGTTTTCTTCTTTGTCCAAGTTTGCACCCCTTGGACTTGGAATATTTTTGAAGAAATTCTTCGAGTCACCAGTCCTAATGTGATGACCCGCCTTTCGGCCATCACTTAACTTTCATAAAAACGTCATTACTTGTACAGTAATCTTACTTACTTAGTAAGAAAATACTGAATTACAAAATTTTTTTCTATAAACGTTCTTTAAAATGTAATTAAAACTGTTGCAACCCTTGTCACCATTCCTGTTGAGACCTTGTTCAACATTTGCCTTAAAAACCATTTCAAATCGTTTCTTAAAACTTAATAAGAAACATTTACTAAATCATAGCTTAAAACATCACTTAATAATTTTATAACACATTTAGTACGATGGATCGTAAAACTTTTGAAAACATTTCTTAAAAACTCTGATTCCCTTAAAAACCTTGAAAACACTATATTATATAGTGTAAAACCTTTTCTTTGCGTCGCGAAAACAAACTATAGTGGTATTGATTCCCACAGCACCCAGCTCCTCTAACGGGTCCTACTGGTTACCCATAAATTACCTACATCATGAAAAACTTCTTATGAGCTTACGCTTAGTAAGCTCAAACATAAACTCACAAAGCGTTTAAACATACTTTAAAAACTTTTATCATAAAAGCCTTTGTCTTCAAACATATTTCATAAACGTACTTCAAAAACATTTTTCATAAAACAGTTCTAAAACGTTCCTCATAAACGTTTTCATAACACGCTTGAAACATTTATAAAATGTTTCTCATAAACGTTTTCTTAAAACATTTAACATCAATCCCTAGAATGCATTTCATAAAGCATCCTTTATAAACCTTTTCTTATAGCCATGAAAATCTTTTCATAAACAATTAATACAGAACATTCCTTAGAATGTTTTTCATAAATATAAATACATTTTTCATAAACGTTTAACGTAAAACGTTTCTCAAAATGTCTTTCATAACATAACATATAGATATCTCATAAAAGGAATTCAAGCAGAGTCAAGATGCATGATTCCATTTATGCTCGATTATGAATATTCTTTTCTTACTTTAACTTACTGTTCTCGTTTCTTAACTTTCTTTATCTTTCATTAACTTTCCTTATCTTACTTTAGTGTTCGTACCAACTCATTAATCATGAGATCATAAACATAATACTTCCCTTGCGAAAGACTTGAGACCATCGATCACATGGTCATGTACCTCACACGTTAGAGGTCAAACTTTAACTTTACTTTTATTACCTCATAACACAGAGGCTGGTACGACACTTTCCCTTTATCTTTACATTACCCTCTTATCATCTTTTGTGAGCATGTCAAATGCAGTCACATCATATGCAAACATACTTGCAAGTCATAGCTTGCACTATAAAATCTATTGCACAACAAATGCAACTTATTATATAATGCATTATAAAATGCATACACGGTTTGCAAACCATAACTTATATTATGAAACTTATTGCACACATAGGCAACTTATTGCATACATAACAAATGCATCATAAAATTCATAACTTAAACTATACAATATTATGCATTGTAAAAATGCAAAACATACTTTAAAATATTCTAAAAATCATAAGTTGTACTTTTAAACATGTTATGCATATCAATATGCAATAGACTTTAAACATAAAAATCGCAAACTCATTGCAAATCTTGTTTTAAACTTTAAAACCACTTGCATAATAAATGCAAATATATTTTAAAATTAACTTGCAAAGCAATTGCAAACACATTTGCAAACATATAAATAAGTATTTGGAAATCTTTTACTTCATGCTGTAGGTGAGGTCTGAACTTACCTGTCTATAGCACTAGCGTTCTCTATTCCTTTCCTGTCTCATTCCTTTTCCTTTCATTGGTCGGCTTCTGTGTCTAGATCATACGACAGGCGACTCGTTAATTAACTTTCTTTATTATCAATCCACTCGATTGATAATAAAATGTAAGCATTAACTATTCTTTCCTCTTTTTTTTAATAATTTGGTATACTGTCGGTTTACTCTTGTCTTTTACTTGACCTAGTAACCTATCGGGGTTACTTTTCTTTTACTTAGGCATCCCTTGTTAAATCTCTCATCACACATGACGGTTACATTACTTAATGTATTACAAAATATTTTTCGTCTAAGGGCGTTACGCTAAATCGAAGTGTTCGACTCTGTTTTAGCCTTTTTGTAAAAATGATGATTTTACCCTTGGCGGGTTTTTCGTCTATTTTGTGACTTAATCAAACTTATTACTTAACTTAACATCCCATTACATACATAATATGAAAAAATTCTCACTAAGAAACATTTCCTGAAATCGGGCATTTCGGGTCCGTTTTGGTCATTTTTCATAAAATGACCATTTTGCCCTTAGTCTCATTTTCCATCATTTATTCCTTGACTAAACTTTAAATCCTTAAAACTTAGCATTTACAACAATGTATTTCAATATGATTCATACTGTTGACGAGATTGCTACTTACTTGGACTCCGAGCTATACGGGTTAAGTTATACCTCGCTGTATCAACAGTATATGAAGCATCCTCTGTAGTGCTCCTTGAGCAATCATAAATGGCTAGGAATGCTTCTTGGAGATCATACATTCTTGAACATGTCATTATGGACTTCGATAATGCTGTTTGAATCGCCTCGATCCACGTGCAGTCAGACCAGATGATTTTCACCAGAGTGGAATTAGCTTAAACAGAGGTCACCGTTGCATTTAGAGCATCGAAATGAGTCAGGAGGTGATTTCAGATCGTCGATCGGAGGTCTGGATCGTAAAATCTCAAAACGTCCCTTGACCGACTGTTGATCGCCAGTCGGTGTCAAACGGCCTCGTTGGTGGTTGGGCTTGAGCCTACCCCCCCTAAATTGACCCTCATGAGTCGATAGGTGGGGTTAATTTCCCTCAATTTAGCCTCCAACCACTTGAATCGAGAGTGGGATTCTCAGCCACAACTGGCAGTGTCAATCTCGGGTTCACGATGGCGTTGCCGTGAAATTGGCCTAGGGGAAACGTTCCCTGTGGCCCTCTGAGCAATTCCCCCATAGTGGGGTTACTCAACTCCTCCTAGAACGGTGGCTCAACCTCGCCCACGGTGGTGCACGACGGCGAGGATGGTTCTCCGACGATTGGCCGTCATTTCAAGTGATTGAGGGGCCGAATTTGCTCCTCTCATTCCTCTGGGTGTGGTGGTGTCCTCAATTTGGCACAATTTGGCCTAACACGGCGAACCTGAGGTCACCCACGGTGGTGCACGATGACCTCCGTCGTTCTTCGGCAGCCGACGATGCTACGATACAATTAACTTGAGGGTTTTGATCCCCGAGGCAGTCTGAGCTGAATGGTGGGGGCGGTGCACCTCACTGCCGCCATGAACGGTGGTTCCCAAGGTGGCTTGATGGCAGACATAGGGCAACTCCGGCGAGGCATTTCTGGCCAAAATCAAGCTAGAAACTTGATACCCCCTTGCTCCTCTCTTCATGCTGAGTCCATAGACATCAAAATCACGTCGATTGGTGGTCGGACGGAGGAGAAATCAGCTTAGAAAAAATGGGTCCACCGTCATTTTGGGCGGCATGTGGGCCCTCCTCCGGCAGTATTTTGGGTTGTTCGGCACACCGTTGAGTTTAGCTCGTCGAGAGCTTTCCAAAGGTGTGGGAGGTGTCGAAAACAGAGCTCGAATTCTCAAACTGATTTTTGTGGAGAGAGAGAAAATGTAAAGAGAGAAAGTATAGACAAAGAGCTGATAATCATCTGAATTTTCCTCTCTTTTTTTCTCTCTTTTTACTTTTATACAAATTTTGTGGTCTACGTAGTCTAATTCTGCACTGTGTGACCTTAACAAGTTCAATTCTTACACTGTATTACTTTTGTAGTGTAATTTCATACTGCATAATTTCATCAGTGTATTTTTCTTACATTGTATTATTCCAATACCGTATAATTTTTATGTTATTGTACAATATTTTTTCTTAAATTATATTTTTTCGTTTTAATAAAATCCTTAATTTAATGCATTTTCAATGCATTAAAATATCGGGTTGTTACACCTAGAGATCAGGAGCATCCTTTGAGAGCCCTTGAGCCTTCTCCAAGTTTCACGAGAATGTTTCCCAAAACACTTAGGAATTCTACCAAAGCCTCTCATGACCCTTAGAAAATTTTAAATCTTTAGCTTCATCTTTTGGTTAGCCACACCCAGCACTGGAGATAGTCTGCATTCACCTTTAGAGCGCACCTTCGTGAAATTAAAGGATCTCAAAGCTTCATCCTTTCAGCTATGATCACCAAACCTTCCCTTCTCCATTTATGAAGGCACACTGGATTCCCTTGTCCATCCAGCCCTCATAGAGATGGCTTTATCTTTATCCTCCAAATCAAACCTCCATCAACCGAGTGACTACTCCTACAACTATCTCCGCTTACATCAATTCCTTCATCGTCATATTTGTGTTCTCTTAATCTTGCGGCAAACTTTGATCATTTGGCAACAAAGTGGGCCCTAGAGATCTTTGGTTCATTTCGAGCCTAACCATCCTTATTGTTTCATTGGAGGTCCCACTGAAGCCATTTTGTACAAACTATCAAGTACTCTAGCCACGTTAAAGACACCACCAACGATTGGAGACTTATACATTTACAACCTCAACACATCGCCCACTGATTTACCAGACAATAACAAATTTCATGTAGGATTGGTTGGCTAGTCAGGGCTAACCTATTTAGGGTACATGTGCTAGTTAATTATCATCTCTCGCCTCTTTTTTTTTTTTTTTTTTTGTTTTTTAAAGAAAAAATAAAGTTAAGTAAT
This sequence comes from Artocarpus hirsutus, assembly GCA_946598075.1. Taxonomy (NCBI): domain Eukaryota; kingdom Viridiplantae; phylum Streptophyta; class Magnoliopsida; order Rosales; family Moraceae; genus Artocarpus; species Artocarpus hirsutus. Next base: position 6,588 of record CAMOHE010047288.1, on the reverse strand, counting down.
TTTGTCAAGTGCTTTTTTTCATAGTTGTCGAAGCGCCCTCTTAAGCTCTCGCGCATCTTGATATTTTGAAAGGGCGGTAGGCAACACTACAACATAAAATATATTTCTTGGCCAAGCAAAGCAAAATGTAATTCCTTGACAATTTTTTTTACTAAAAAATAAACTAAACTAAACTAGATGAAAGTTTGTTAAATTAAAACGCATCTTAGTTTCTTAAATACCACCATCCACATTATTCCAACAAACATAAAAAATGGTTAACAAACATAAAAAATGGTTAAGTTGTTTAGCTGCTTTCTTCGTACTACTAATTAATTTAATCACAAGCTTTGTTTTCATCTTCCTTGAGAACATTGCCCAGACCAGATGAACCCATGATTGAAAAGACAAACCAAAAGAAAAACGTCTCCTCATAACAATTAATGGACAAAGTCATCTTTGGTTCTTTCGCCGGCCGGACGGTCTTTCTAATTTCCAATTAAATCCATATTTTGTTTGCCTTTGTCCACATTTCCTATATACTTGCCAACAACATTGTTGACCGTACGGCAATTTCTCCATGTATAACACTTGAGTACACAAGGGCTGCCAATACAGATTTAAATTGCTCTATACAACCTTGTGTAGCATAAGAAAATAAACGCATAATTAACAATCGTAGGATTGGAAGTGCGATAAACATGGCGCGGAGCGGTCGAAGCTACCAACTTTCCGCAACGCCTGTGACGATTTTAGCACATTTGATAGCCATAGCGGTGACTACCCTTGTGTTGGTTTGGCTCCTGCATTTCCGAGAAGGCCTTGCTTTTAAATCCTCAAACAAACCGAAGATCTTCAACGTATGGTGATCAATAAGTTGTTTCAAATCTCCATCGTAATTAAATAATTCCTTAATATGTACCATTCTTTCAATTTTATCATTAACGTTTTTGTGGTGATAACTTGCATTGCAGTTGCATCCTCTTCTAATGATAGTTGGGTTAACAATTATTGGAGGAGAAGGTACATGATCAAACTGGTCACTGTAACAAAGTTTAGCCAAAAATTGTTTGAACAAAGATATTTTTAAATTTAGTTAGGATGGGACTGTCTACCTTTCTCTTATTTATATATGAGAATAATATTTTAATGTTAAACTTGGAGCAGCAATTATGGCATACAAGACAGTGCCTGGAACACGGAGAGCACAAAAAGGGTTGCACGTGATATTCCATCTGATAGCTGTGTTGGCTGGTGTGTTAGGCACATATGCAGTTTTCAAGTTTAAAGATGAAGTTCACACCAAAGATTTTGAAACCTTACATACCTGGCTGGGCATTACCACTATCTCCGCGTATGGTTTGCATGTACGGACTTGTTTTTATTTTGGCTAATTTGCACCATTGGCCCCTTGAATTTCTCATTTATGTTGTGCCCCTTGAAAGGTAAAAATAATTAACTCCTTGAATTTAAAAAGTGTGGCAAAGGCATCCTTGTTGATATCGTCATCATTATTATTCGACAAAAACTGACATAAAAAATATTTCAATAAAACAAGAAGGCTTTGTAAAAGCATCTCCAATGCACAGTTAAATTAATGTGTCAATGGCAAATTTAGTGTTTGAGTGTTAAAAAAAAAAAAAAAGAACTCTTTAATGCAATATCATTTTCAATGTCAAATTTGTTATATTTTAAACTTTTGTGGCAACTTTATCACAAAATTTGGCCTTTGATTCCTACTGATTGTAGATTGACTTTTTTAATTTAATGATTACAACATTACCATTTTTTAATTATTTTAATAGTATGTTTACTTTTACAAGTTTTAAGATTTAATAATTATAACAAAAAATAAATATAGCATTTTAAATAGTATTATACATTAAAACATATAATGATATGACATATCAAATACGCTATTTTTTACACATTTTGAGCAATGTCATTTGCATTTGAGACGATCTTTATGTTCTATTCTCTAAGTTTTAAAACTAATTGGTAAAACACAATTAGTAAACGCAACTTTCTTTAGAAATATGAGGGGCAACATAACATTTAAATAAAAAAGAAGGGTGTTTTATTTTTTAGATTCTCCACATCTTTGTTTCTTAAATTTTTTGCATTTTCATAACACCGTCCTTAAACCTTTTCTCATATAGATTGACTCCCTAAACTTAGTTAATAGTGTGGCAACTAAGTCTTTAACTACAACTGCTCGTCAAAATTAAGATGGAAAACAATCTCCTGATATGCACATGGCCCATTTTGAAGATCTACACATCTAATTTGTTTCTAACAAGAGTCAAATAGTTTGATTCACTCAAAAAAACAAAAAAAAAAAAAAAAGAAAGAAATTCTGCTTTGCTCTAATTCTTATTTTTTTCTCTATGCAAGTTTAACCATTCTTATGATTTTTCTTTTTCAGTTTGTGCTTGGTTTCTTTACCTTTTTATTTCCGGGTGCCGAAGCGGCAAGAAAAGCAACGCTTGCACCATGGCACGTATTTTTGGGCATGGTGAAATTTCTGTTAGCAGTTGGCACTGCCGAGACAGGACTTGTTCAAAAGTCCATTGAGTTGGACTTGAAGATTGGCCAACAAGGACTTATAGTGAACTTCATTGGGTTGTTGATTTTTCTTTTTGGTGTTAGTGTTAGCCTTAGCGTAGTCCTCCCACAACGAGGTTATTATTAATTACATTCAAAGTCCTTAAATTCTCCATAAATTTATCAAACATGGACAAGTTCTCAATTTGTTTACAAATTTTATCTATTTGTACGTGGATATTGTAGCCATTGCTCAGTTATTTTTGAGACCCATGGTTGTGTAGAAGTTACAAATATGGAAGAAGACCAACAATTCTGTTTAGTATGTTTACTTTTGGAATGCAATTTGTCATTGTTTTTTATGGGTGTTGGTCACTCTTACAGAACAAAATATAATAATGAAGACGCAGCCAAACCCACCAAAGTAATACGTTGTGCTGGAGAGTAAAATTACTAGAAGAGGGGAAGTTACTCGACCAGTTTAATGGTGCTTTAAATTTTAGAAGAAATGTTGTTAGCTGCGCAAGAAAGTGAGAAAGAGAGACTGACATTACTTTAAAAAAATAGTATAATAAAATGTTTGATTTTAGATACAGTGTGTCAAAATAACTAAAATCACATTCTTTTGTGATTCTCATATGTGATATAAAAGTCTTTCAGACTTAAGTACGTAAATCAAAAACTTATCACACGCTATAAACAGTTCTATATAGTATGAAAATAGAGACTGATTGGTAAAGTCTTTTGTAGGTATATAATATAACATGTTTTATTCCTTTCTCCTATATAAATATCATAAATATAGTTTTCTATTCAATGTTTTCTTTTAAACTACAAATAAGAAGGATATAAAATTCAAATATCATTTCTAAAGCTAAAAGTAATTGTAGAGAAAAAAGCCCCAACTAAGATAGATTTTGTGCACCTCCTTCATTTTTAACTCATAAACTAGTTGATCATGGGATTTATAAATTTAGGGGATCTACAGTCTATACCCCTAACATTGAGGACCGTCCAAACCACTTAACTTGAGCTGTTGATTATGAAATGGAGGGTGAAAATTGCTTGGGGGTATTCATTTGGTGAGTTGACCGGACCTTTCTCCCAAACGTCTTTAATGTGTTAACGAAACGACTTGTCATTTTATAAAAGTTCTAGTTTTTTTTTTTTAAAGGGAAATGTTCCTGTCTTTTTTTTCCTGAAAGGGGAATAGTCATTCTAATTTTAACTTGAACATATGCTCTTTGTTTTCAGTTTGGTATGATAATGAGGATCAGTTGAGAGATAGTAATGTAGAAAATAAGTTACTAAACCAGAGACTCAAACAGGCAGCTGATTAAGCCATTGACGGAGCAATGTCATCGTAGATTTTTTTTTTTATATAGGAATTTGTTGTAGATTTAGTCGTATTAGTCACGACGGAGGGAAGAAGTCGTCGAGGTCGAAGTCAAAGTTATACAAAACTAGTTGTTTATATTAAACGGGGAAGAAGCCCTCACAATTTGCTCAACAAACATCAAAATCTTGAGTTATTACTCATAAATTCAACCACCACGGCTAGAGGTGTTCTTTGGTTATTAACCCACGGTTCTGGTCCGACACCATTATTAAAGTAATCGATTAAATAACTAAGCAATCAGTTTTGAACAATCGGGCTATACCTATAGTAAAAATATACAAAATTTTAACTTATTATAGAATTAAAAGTCCAAAAACTAAAATTTTATATGAGCTTGTTTATAGAAGTTTTTAGACTTGATTTTTTTAACTTTAACTATTTAATCATAGTTAAAATTAAAAAAAAAAATAACAAAGGACTTTAAGCTTTTAAAAACCCAAATTAATAATGAGTATTAGTTGAATGTAAACCATAGTGCTCAGGTGCTTTCATAGTGTGGGAGAAGTGAAATGTTAGTAACTTTTTCACGTGGTACTCTTTAAAAGTTCTGATGTTAAAATTTTAGAACAAATATAGCATATTAAATAAAAAAGAAACACACAATAATTAGCCAATTGATTTCACCGTAGTGGTTGGGAGGTGTTCTTCTATTCTCCAGGTTAAGGGTTTAACTCCACAAAGGGGGTCGGTTCGGTTCAGTTTTGTTTTTTTAACAGTCCTAACCACGACAATAAGAAAACAAAAAAAATATTCTTTTTTTTTTTCTTGGGAAACAAACAAAAAAGGGAGATTAGGATTATTAGGGTTGAATTTAATGGAAAGAGGGAGAAGTTGCACAGCTCATCTCTCTCGCACACTGTAACGCCCTAAAATTTATTAAGTGATATTAGTATGTAAAGTGGTAAATTAGTGTGTCATGATGTATTTTTAAACTTAATTTTGCTATTTTGTGACATTTTTAAATTAATGTTGCTCTTGACTATTTTAGTGATTTTCAATCACTTCTAATTATTCTTAATTATTATTTTAAATTTTTGGAACAAAACAATTTATCAAGTAACAATCACGTCCTTTTTCAAAACTGTGGGCGGTATATGGTTTCTTTTACTGGCTTCGCTTCTCTCTCTTTGTTTATTTAAACTCTCTCTCTCTCTTTTTCTTTTTCACATTCTCTCTCTCTCTCATGCGTCCCTCTCTCTCTCTCTCTGTCTCTCTTACTCGCTCTCCTCCTCTCAAATTTTGATTCAAAAATCAAGCACAAGCTTTGGTTTTCAGTTGATTGGAAGCTCGGGAACATGCTTGGATGATCAAAAACATGATTTGAAGATTAAATCAAGGTTAGTTTTCAAAAATTTCAAAACTTTTTTAATTTTTCAATTTTCCTTGCATATTGAAATTTAAGCTTATTTAAGTTTAGAAAACCTTTAATCTAAGTTAGGGAAACTTAAAGTAGCTGGAATCTAAGCTTAATTTGAAGAAAAACGGATTTCAATCAAGATTTTTCATTTTTCTCCATTTTTCTTTAATTTCAGGATTTTTCAAAACCTTTATACAAATCTTGTTTAAATTGGTTCAAAAGTGTTCTATAATGTTTTTCTATCAACTATAGATGCTTTCCATGCCTAAGAACTGATAAAAACAGGTTAGAATAAAGATTTGGGCTTGGGAGGCCGAGAACCCGTGCTGAAAAATTCTAAAATTTTTCTAGATTGGCAAGTCAAAGTTCATGTTTGGCAGGCCGAATTCATGAGTTCGGCAGGCCAGATTCATACAATCGGCAGGTCAAACCTGGAAAAGTTTAGCTAACTAGACTTGGTTTTTCGGTAGACCGAACTATATAGTTCGGCCGGCCGAACCAAGGTGACCGGTAGGCCAATCTGACATGGTGGAATTTTGTTATTTTTCATGCATTTTCACTGTTTTGAACCCCGAAAGAGATTTTTAAACCTCCAATATGATTTTGTGGGCTTAAATGGCACACTAGGACACCATAAAATGATTTAGTAACATAAGGTACCTCAAGCTAGATGCTAATAAACTTAGTTTCCATTTAAGGTAGTTTGCAGATCCGCAAAGCTAACGTGTAGTGGACCGAAATTATGGTGTAGAACACCGGCATGAGTATCGAGGTAGGACTTCTACCCCTTTTCTTTGGTAACCCAGTTTTTAAAATGATTTGGCCTCAAAAGAGATTTTAACAAAAAATGTTTTCAATGATGAATTGAGGAAAAAAAAAGATTTCATTGACAGTTTTTATAAACAATAGACTGAGGAGATTTTCATAATAAACCTCATAATGAATATAAATGAGAATACTTGGTAAAAAGAGATTTTAATAATTATAGAAAAGGTATATATATATATTAGGCCATGATGTCATATTAGAGATCGGGTCATGCAGTGAGCTATCTTTGGGGCAAGTCCCGAAACCCAACTGGGCCACTTTGGTAGTGAATATTATGGTTTACCCAGAAAAAGATAAAAAGGTACTTTTGGGACGAACAATTTTTAAAATAAAAATTTGCGTAAACGATTTCATTTGTTTATCTATTTAATTTTATTTTCTAATTCATCTCCTTTGAAAGGTAAATTCTATATTTAAATTATTTATCTGTATATAACATATAGTCCTACTGAGCTTTTTGCTCACTTTTTACTTGTTTTTA
>CAMOHE010047287.1:0-40679 GCA_946598075.1 Artocarpus hirsutus | reverse complement strand
ATGATTTCCAATTATCTGTGGAGCAAACAGAGAAACGAAGAAAAAAATGAACAAAAAAATTAAAAAATATATTATTAATTAAATAATTCTTTATGAGTAAGCAGTGGCGCAGGTAATAAATAGTTTCAGCAATATATGACAAATAAGCTTGCATAAACTTGTATAAAGTTTTTGTAGCTACCTGAAAAATGCTTTTTTACAAAGACACACTAATGGCAACTACAAAAAAGTTATAAAATGTTATAAGAAACATTATTTGTCGCATATATAATAATATGTACATAAGAGAAAATATATGCTGAGCAAAATATTGATTTCTCCAAAAACTATCAGGTGAATACAAAGAAGACAGAAGAAGAAGAAGAAAATGAAGTGAAGAAGAAGAAGAAGAAAGAGGAGAACGAATTTGAGAAAAGAGAGCAAGAAATAACAAGTGATGGAAGGGGGCTGCTGTGATGGTGTAGTAGTCAGTTTAGGATTTTTAGTTCCATGAAAGGACAGAAAACCCCAAACAAAGAAAAGATAAAGGAAAAATGAGCCAAGCAAATAACAAAATTAAGTTAACAGTAATTTCCAAATAGCTAATAAGCTGACAATTTCCATCTCCTGAAATGCACGTTTTGAACTTTTGTTGTTAGCCCCCAACAAACTTGCCATCTTGTACCACCAAGTTTAGAGCCCAGTGGCATTGGGGTTACAACCAAGTGGTTTGTAGATGAAAGGATTAATGCAAGCCCAGGACACTAACAAATTTGCACTACCAATGGGCCCAGGGAATTTAATACATTCGTCAACATCAAATTCTGGACTTCTAGACAGTGCTTTATCTGCCTCTTGGTGCCTGTGGAGTTTTAATAAAGCTTCCGACTGTAGAGCATATATCTTCACAAATCAAAAAGTGACTCAATTTAGTTCATTTGTATTAGTGGCCGTATAGATAAAAATCCCATGTAAAGTTTAAAACAGTACTAAAAAAAAGACTAAAAGAGTCACTGTTTCTTAAGTTTGTTGTTCAATATGACATTAATCAAAATTAGCATTGTGATCATTATCTACACCTATTGATCATGGGATAACTTTGGAGGAATTGAAGATGTTTTGGGAGGACATCACTTCTGAGGACCATGATTTATGAAGATAGGATTCATATAAAGGATCTCAGCTATCATATTTCAGAGCTTACTGTGTGTGGAAGAAAAGCCAGAACGAAGAAGAAAAAGAAGAAAAAAAAAAAGAAGAAGAAGGAAAAAGAATCCGCAAGAAACCCCAAAACAAAGAAGACGGAAGAAAAAGAAGAAAAATCTGAGGAGAAGGGGGCGGTTGTGGTATGTAGCAATCATTTGAGAGTTTTTCTTTTTTTCATAAAATGATAGAAAACTCAGACGAAAGAAAAGAGAAAGGAGGAGCGAGCCAAAGGCAGGACCGGAACTTGCACAAAAGAGGTAGGATAACCAAAAAGTCACTGGTAGAAGAAAAAAGAAAGGAAAACACCAAAAGTAAAATTAAAAAAAAAAAAAAAACTTGGGGCAAAAAGAAGAAAGCACTGCACCATGTACAGGCTATTTGTCTCACGATGAGCACTATTTTCTGCTCTTCTTTAAGAGTATTATTAATGTCATCATTGGTCTTCTTATCTTCCATCATAGGCCTAATGAAACCATAGTAATTAAGCATTAAGCATCACCCACTCCTATCCCAGTAAACACAGCCTGCAAATCATATTCCAAATGTTAGGCCACGCAACAGCCCTATATTAAAGAAAATAGACATTATTTTTTCAACTTTATGAAAGTAAAATCAACTAGAAAGTCAGACAATCATACATATACTTGACTAATAATGAAGAGAGTGTTTGGAAACAAAGTGGGTGTTTGGAAAAATGGTAGGAACCAGTGGTGAGAACCATTTTTACTGTAGTATGTGAGAGTTTTACACTGTAGTAATTTTTTTTATTGGTACTGTAGCATGTGAGAGCTCTTTACTGTTCATAACTGATTGGTTCCTACCACTCTCAAACAGGCCAAAAGTTAGAACTTATAGTATGTCAGAGTTTACATTATAGCAAACTTTTTTTTTTTTTACTGTAGTATATGAAAACTTTACACTGTAGCAAGATGTAACTTAAAGTTCCAACTAACTTGCTCAACTAAGCTTCAAATTAACAAAACAAATTAACCATGCATTTGGCAAACAAGTTTGAACTAGTCACTTAAAACTTTTACATGGTATAGTGTAAAACAAAAATATGCTACAGTGTAAAACACATAGATGCTTAAATGTTTGAGTTTAAACTTTTGCGTTCCAAAAAGCGTCTCTAAAGAAGATAAGAGTTCAAAAATTCATCCCTGCAATAGGCAAAATCTAACCTGCATGACAAAGAAATACAAGGGGATGTTTTGCATGTAAGAACAGAAAGAGCAACGATCTAGCTTATTATAAAGAAACAAAAACATTGTCTCCCCATGTCTCTTCACCCATTAGGAAGACGTCAGATTAACAAACATGCCCTCACCGAAAGAGGAATTTAGGGCCTTTGTATATGCTAATAACATTTTTTAACAAAAATGTGCTAAGTCTTTATTTCTTAAAGGAGTATTTGATACTGTTGTTTCTTGAACTTATTGTAGATTTGTAATTTACTATCTGAATTTTTAATTTTGATAAGTTACGCCCATTACCCTCATTTATAGTAATCTTAATTTTGTGACTGAAATTGACATGTAATAAATGACATAAGAGGTCATTTTTATATTTTTTTTAAGTTATTTACCTTTTTATGCCTTATATATTAGGTTTATTTAAACAATATATCTTCAATTTTTGATCTTATCGAATTTGAATCCTTTTGATTAGATTTAATATACAAGTTTAAATCTTTCCTTGATCAATATTTAATTTTGACCTAAAATTACCGAAAATACCCTCAAATTGAAAAATAAGAGACCTTTAAAAGCATAAAAACTTTATGCTTAGATTTTTGACTTTAAAAAAGCATAAAATACCCTCAAAAGTAGGTGTTTTGTGCCTTTCTATTTTTGTTTTCTTCTTTTTTTAAGTTATAAATTTTTTTCTTCTAATTAAGGATAATTTGGTTATTTTAAAGGTAGAGATTAACTATTGACTGAGGTAAGGTATAAATTTATGTATTAAATCTAATTTGAAGGTACACATTTGATGATACCAAAAACCAAAAGTATAGATTTTGAATTAGCCTAGAATAAAGGGTATTAAATATCCCTATTGGTTTACCTAAATTTATTATTATCAATATTATTGTATATCAAAATTTTATAAAAATCATATTTAATTTGCTTCCTGAAATTTTATCATGCGTCTCTTGAAAATCACTTTGACTAAATATATTTTTGAGAATTGCAATAAAAACATTTAAGAGAAGGCGTATTTGATAAAGAACATTTCTCTAAAAATCATTTAGTACATATGCTCAAAATGTTGTAGTTTGGAACCTTATAACAAGTGTTTTAAATTTTTGTCTTGGCCCTAGTTTTAAAGTTTTCTTACAATTTTATTCTTTTTTTCGCACCTAAAATGAAAAATTCCCAAAAAATGCCCATAAAATGGAAAAAAAAAAAAAAAGCCACCCCTTCCTCACCAGAGTAGCTTGCCTCACCGGAGCCCGATGTCACTGAAGTGCCACCCACCATAGCCCAATGCCTCCAACCCCTCCCCATTGATGGCAACTATAGCATCGACATGTTCGTGATGGAAGGAAGCTCGCTATAGTCCCAGCGCAGATATCGTCGTCACTCGGCGAATCTTGTCCCATCCCTCGTCGTAGCCACCCCACGACCAATATACTCTGCACGGATTCATTATCGTTGGCGTCCCGGTCTCACCGGGGCAGATTAGGAAAAGGGAGAGACAAATTCCATTTTTTAACCAGATTTTATTAATTTTTTATTAAAAATATTCTTATTTTTAATTCCAATTAGTATTTTTAAAATTAAGTTTGGTTTTGTTTGTGTTAATATTTTTATTTAAAAATGTTTTTTATTAAAAAAACATACTACTATATACAACCAAACACAATTTCAAAAACAGTTCTAATACATTTTTTAAAATATTCTTATTTTCAAATTTTTTTTTCAAAAACATAAATCATTTTAAAAGCACTACCGAATAGGTTCATGTATTTTATTTTATGATGAGTAAAGAGCTAGAAACTGTCAAAAGTTTCATTTAGATACGATTCAGCTTCAATCTTGGGACAAAAGGATTGACTTGTTTCAGATGGGAGATATTGGAGTAATGCGAACTAGCTTCAAAGTTCTCTATCATCCAGTCAAGAACTTGGATTCTTTAACAGCAGACTTTGGATAAAGTGCAAATGGCAGGGTTGCTAATGTTGATTCTGGATTTTTGTGGATACTTTTGCTCCAAGTATACGCAATCTACCAGAGACACTTCTTTGGTTGAACGTCCAGAATGCCAGGGTATGCGCCTCCTTCTCAAAAAGCGTCTCCAAAGAAGATGAGTTCAAAAATTCATCTCTATAATCAGCAAATCTAACCTGCATGACAAAGAAATACAAAGGGATGTAAGAACAGAAAGAGCAACGATCTAGCTTATTATAAAGAAACAAAAACATTGTCTCCCCATGCCTCGTCACCCATCAGAAAGACTTTAAAAAGAAATTTTGGTCAAACAAGTCAAATCAAATAGAAAATTAACTTTGGAGGGGAAAAAACTTGGAATACGTGAAGGAAAAAAGAAGAAAATATTTAATTGGGAAATTATTAGAAAAAGTCCATACTGAAGCACTTTCACAAAATAATATTTTCAAAAAAATTTCAAGAAAACATCAAGTGAGAACACATTTGACTACAAAATTTTACTTTGACAACAAAAATTTTACTTTTTCATATTAGAATAAACAAGTATTTCAACAAAAAAGGAACTCCCACTAGTATAGAGTGACATAATAGATTTTTGTTGATGACATTTCCTTTCTTTTCTTTGTTAGTGCGTATGTGATGCAGCAAGAAGGAGGGCTTGCAGAAGTGGTCTGGTCGACTGGATTACACTATCAACAGTTGATCGGTAAACCGAAGGCTGCAGTTCAAGAAATTTCTCTATTTTGAGCCAAATTCAAGTTTTATTTCATTTTTAAATATATGATAAGTTTTCCAATAGTTGATATTGTGATAATTCTAAATTATTATATTTTTCTTTTTAAATTAGGATATTTTGTTAGTTTTCAATTATTTTTCAAATTATAGAATTCCATAAATAGGCTAGCGTAGTTTGTTATTTTCATTATTTAGAGAGATGAGGATATTCTTAATAAAAGTTTGAAGTTTTTCTTTTAGTTTTCTCGGTATTTTTTAAAATCAACAAGTGATTAATGCATGTTTTTTTGATATTCTGAGTGAATAAATAGATTTATAGATATCTAACCTTCCGTTATTCGATTAAATCAATGAATTTTTTAGCATTCATAGAGAATCAATAGGGTTTAAAAATTGTTAGTTTTCTTATTTTTTTCTATACGCTCTCGCTACATCAGTATATTTATTTCAAGTCTTTCAATTGTTTTATTGGTTCTTGATAAGAGGGATAGACAAAAGGTAAGGAGAGGTTTTTATTACATGTCAACCATACCACCATGGTGATTTCATTTGTTTGCCAAGTACAAGCTCAGATCAGCTCATCACTTCAACGTCTCAATCTCATCGCGGTACAATGTTGGTTGAGGCGAGGGACGTTTTGAATCGCATTGTCATACTTTTTTAAGAAGGTTGTCAAAAAACTCCATGATTTTTGTAGAATAGTTTAATGTTTAATTTAAAGACCACTTTACTAATATCAAAAAGGGAAATTACAAATTTGGGCAATTACTTAAATACGAACCAATAAGAATCACGATCCTAAGAAAAAGAGTTCTAAAATATTTAACAAAAAAGAAAAGTGAAATCACTAATTTTACCATAATAAATTAGAAGTAAAGCCCCATTTATGTTGGTCAAAACCAACTACAACTCATTTACTAACTGACATTTAACAAAAGCAAAAAAAAAATCACTAATTTTACGATAATAAATTAAGAGTAAAGCCCTATTTATATTGGTCAAAACTAGCTACAACTCATTTACTAACTGATGTAGAATTACTACAAAACAAGCCAAAATACAACACACAATCAACCCGTTTGGTTTTATTTTTATAAAGTTTTCTCTCATTTTCAAAAAACACAACAAACAAAAATGAAAACTTGTTTAGTTCCATTTTTGAGTCAACACTAAACTAAAACATTTTTTAAAATTCCAAAAAAAAAGCCCGTAAAATGAAAATAAAAAAAGCCATCCCTTCCTTACCGGAGCAGCTTGCCTCACTGGAGCCCGATGTCACCAGAGTGCCACCCACCACAGCCCACTGCCCCCGATGCTGACAACTACAACACAAGCATGTTCATGACAGAAGGGAAGCTTGCTATAGTCCCAATGCAGATCTCGACCTCGCGTCGGCAGATCTTGACATTCCTTAAGGATTTGTCATCGCCGGTGTCCTGGTCTCACTAAAGTAGAAGGGGAAAAGGAAGAGATAAACTCCTTTTTTTATCTAATTTTATTTATTTTTTATTAAAAAAATATCTTGTTTTTTATCCCGATTAGTATTATCAAAATTAAATTTGGTTTTGTTTATGTCAATATTTTTTATTAAAAAATGTTTTGTATTTAAAAACATACCACTATATACAACCAAACATAATTTTAAAAAAACAGTTCTAGTACATTTTTCAAAATATTCTTATTTTTAGAATTTTTCAAAAACATAAACTATTTTAAAAACACTACGGTTAATGTATTTTATTTCATGGTGAGTAGAGAGCTAGAAATTGTCAAAAGTTTCATTTAAATCTTCAATCTTGGGATAAAAGGATTGACTTGTTTCAGATGGGAGATATTGGAGTAACGCCAACTAGCTTCAAAGTTTTCTATCATCCAGTCAAGAACTTGGATTCTTCAATAGCAGACTTCGGATAAAGTGCAATTGGCAGGGTTGCTAATGTTGATTCTGGATTTTTGTGGATACTTTTGCTCCAAGTATACACAGTCCACCAGAGACACTCCATTGGTTGAACGTCCAGAATGCCAAAAGGATATGCGCCTCGTTCTGAGTCTCTGTCTTTCGGAGGGGTTTGATGCATTTCCAACTCTATTATTAACCCAAAGATTGCTGCATGATTATTTGTAGATTGTAAGTCTTTCACATTTAAGAGCATATCTAATACAATACTAAATTGATGTGTCAATGTAAATTTAACATTTAAGTGTAAAAAACTCTCTAATGTAATGTCATTTTTAATGCTAAATTTATTATTAGTTGATATACCGACTTTTTGCTTTAATAACTACAACGTTTTTATTTTTTTAGTTATTTTTTTGGCATATTGACTTAGCCTAGGGGCTTGGGAAATCCTTAGAGCCTTGGAGCACAAAAGTTGTGCCTATGATCGGGTTGGATCGAACAAATGACATGCTGGTTGATCTTCAGCCATGAAATCACAGGTGCTACTAAGAGACAGATGCATTTAGGCCAGCAATCGTGTGGTATGCATGAGTGAAGATCAGCAGGTCTGTTGGTGGGCGAGTGTTTGAGGCTCAGAGCCTCAGTACTTGGCAGCAGCCATGATGCTTGTATGCGAGACTCAATTGTGAGTAAAGTTCATGGGCATGAAACGAGATGCATATGCGCAAGAGTGCATAAGCCTATTGAAAAGACTTGATTGTTGGGAGGCCTTGACACGAGGAGTCTTGGCGCCACACGGTTGTATTCTGTAAACTAAAAATCCTGGACTATGACACAAGTTGAGAAAGGATTTGTTAGAGCATAAATAAAATAAGGAATTATGTGGAAAATATAAAAATTTGTTGGGAAAGGTATAAAATAATAAGATTAGTTGAAATAAATCACCTATTACAAATTGTAGTGTCCAAATTAAAAATTTTGTTGGGGTTATATAATGTGTATCGAGGAAAGCTACGTCAGCAACAAGATGTGTTTTCTTATAAGTTTTAATTTAAGCATGAAATAAAATTAAAATTTGTGTTTGGAGAAGTAGTAAAAATAGTTTTTGATTTATTAACAAATTTAATAAAATCTTAATGTTAATGATCCTAAAAACATGCAACATGGATATTAATTTATTCATTTCTTCACTAGGAATATAATAAAAAAAAGAACCATCTCAATTAGATATCAAATAAAGAAGTTATAATTTTTTTCCTCAAATATAGGAAAGAGAATTTTAGTTTTTAGTGTAATAGAGATATACAAGTATCAAAAGTTTAGGAGGAGTTAAAACTGTAAAAACTTAGATTCTTGATACTTAAAGGATTTAGATTTTGAGAGAAACATACACGTATCCAAAGAATTCTTAATATTGGAATCTAAATTTGAATCCATTACGTACTAAAAGTACGCGAAGCAAACAACTAGTGTACTTAACGGTTCAATTTTCTAAAATATACCTTATGTTTGTTTTATTTTGTAAAATAACTATGCATTTATCTTACAATTTGTGAAAAATTGCGTAAAAATAAACTTTGACTTCGTTACAAATTTGTTCATACCTTTTAACAAAATTTCACATTTATATTATCAAACAATAATAAATGTTGAAGGTGAGCTCAACGCCACTACCGAGGAGCCCTACTCTGGGTGGTCAGCCAAGTAGCTCGACAAAGGTACGTGGAGCTCATAACTGACCCCGATTACGCTCGGTACATTGTCCGAGGAGCTCTTTAGAGCTCCTCCAGGTCGCACCTCCCTAGCGTGCCTCCTCGGACGCAACATTAGCTCGGGTCGGACCATCGTTGTTCTTATGTAGGCTGCTACTCACTATCACTGGCCGACAAGTGGCAAATAACTCATCGTCGGATGCCAGCTCATCCACAGATGGAGGGACACAACACTTGTCACTTGCTGTTTGACACGCCATGATGTGACACCCGAGTTGTTGGTGAAACCTACCTAACATTTGGTCCAAGTGGTAACCTATAAATAGGATGCATTTATTGCATTCTGGAAGCAAGCAAGCTCCTTCCCAACTAACTTGTTCCCGACCTATGCTGAGCACCTCTTGCCTTGAGCATCGAAGAGCCCTTGTCTTATTTACTGACTAACCCACCTCCGAGGTGTCCCTCCTCTTATTGTAGGTCGATCGATCCAGACAGAGACGAACAGGGAAGAGCTGAGCACCGTGCGCAGCCGCACGTGGTGTTGGTATGACACTAAAACATGGTAAGCATCAACATTTTGGCACTAAAAGGAGGGCCCCTTACGCCTTTCAAATTAAAGACCCACCACAGACCTTCCTTAGCAATGGTGACTCGAGGCAATGCCTGAGATGACGCTGCCCGATATGAGGGGTCAGGAGACCAGTGAAACCAGCCTCAAAACACCGATAGACTGAGAGGCAGCCCAAGAGCTATAACATCCCGGCTCGGACCTGATCGCTCAAGACCCAATCTGGGAGCTTACCAATGCAGTCTGGATACTCACTTAATAGCTTGCATAGCAGGCACAGCAATAGGTTGTTCCCAGCCTCCTTCCTCCAGCCCCGGCCGACCGGGTTGGAGGTCGAGCAGGACGGAAGATCGGCTCTGTTGATGAAGCAGACTCTGGACACACGCGTAGCTCCGCGCGTGGAATCTTGGCCAACAACAGACTTGTCTAGGAGGGCCGAATCGGCCTGCAGGCGGCATGACCACCATCACCCCAAGGTTCCTGGGCTTCGGTTTTCAATAGGCTCAGGCGACGAGGGGTACCCCAAGGCCAAGAACCTGAAGTTGGCAACTAGGTCGAAGGTGGACCACCCTACAGGGTCGAACTGCCCAAGGACACGAACAGCCGCCAGCTTCGAGAACTGCAGCGCCAAATCGATGAAATCCGCAATAACCGGTTCGGCCTAGAAGACGTAGGAGCTTTGGAACCTCTATTCCCGAACGTGATTATGCGAGCCCCTATGCCGCCCAAGTTCAAGGTTCCACAAATCAAGGCTTATGATGGAACCACTGATGCCAACGAACATGTCGAGCTCTTCCGAGGACACATGCTTCTCCAGAATGCCAGCGATGCGGCTATGTGCAAAGCATTTTCGTTAACCCTTACCAGCCCAGCTCGACAATGGTTTAGACGGCTTAAGTTAGGGTCAATCTCTTCTTTTTGACAACTCGCCAACACTTTCTCAGTGGCATTCTCTACCACAAAGACCAGAAGAAAGGAAATTACGTACTTATACACTGTCAAATAAGGGGACGGCAGCGTGCAAGACTACATTAACAAGTTTACCCGAGCAGCGCTCGACGTGAAGCATGTCGAAGATGAGACCCTCAAGCACATTTTTGTAGGGAGCCTCCAAGACGAGAAGCTCACCTGGTCTTTCCCATTCGAGCAACCGAGCACATTTTTGCAGATGCTCGGCTACGCCTAGAGGCACGTTGACGCCTCGAAATATATGAAGAGCCGTAGAGAAGAGGTCGCAGTAGCGACACAAAAAAAAACAAGAAGAGTAAAGCTCCCGATCAGGGGGTGGCCGAGCAGCCAAAAAAGCAGAAGAATGAGAAGTCCGGGAAGCCGAAGACCCCAGCCGGGAAATTCCAGAGCTACACCCCACTGGTGGCGACAATCGACGAGGTATACACCCAGGTGAGCGGGAAGAACCTATTGGTCCCCTTACCTAAGCTCAAAGGCAGCAGGGTGAAAAGCAACCAAGGAAAATATTGCGAGTTCCACAAGGACGTGGGACACACCACCTGGCAATGCATACAGCTCAAGGACCAGATCGAGACGCTTGTTCGAGGAGGGCATTTGAGAGAGTTTGTCGAGCGGGTCATAACACCGGCAACCAACACCGATAGAAACGTATCACCGAGCCGAGACACTCATGACCGTTGACATAACGATGGTGGGAACACCCCGGAGACCCCGAACATCGTTCACACGATCTTCAACGGGCCTACCACCAGGGACACCTCGAGCAGTCGACGGACGTATGTACAAGAAGCTCGGTTGGTGGAACGCGGCGAGTTTATCAACATGTCTGAGCATGTAAATAAAATTTATCAGCAACAAGACACCCCCATCACCTTCACTGAAGAGGAGGCTGACAAACTGATTCACCTACACAACGACGCGCTCGTCTACGAGCTGCATGTTGCCAATAACATAGTGCGACGTGTGCTCATCGACAATGATAGCTCGGCCGATATCTTGTTCAAACAGGCCTTCAACAAGATGAAAATTGACAATGTTGCAATTGTCCTGGTCCAGACCTCGCTCTACGGCTTCACCGACGAATGTGTCCGAGCAGTTGGAAAGGTTGCATTATCGGTGACCTTCGGAGAAGGAACTACTCGGGTCACCCGTGTTGTTGACTTCCTCATCGTCGACAAGCCCTCTCAGTACAACATCATCCTCGGCCGCCCGACATTAAACGCGTAGAAGGCTATAGTGTCTACATACCACCTGGCTATGAAATTCTCCACCGAGAACGGGGTCAGAGTCATTCGCTCATCCTAGAAGAATTCCCGAGCCTGCTGTGAGAATGCCATCCGTGCAATAGGCACACGACAGAACGTCTCGGCTATCTACATGGCCGATGAAGTTGAACTCCCGATGGATCCGCAATCTCGGATGTTAGCCGACCTTGACCCGCGACTTCCGGAGGAGGAGGTGAGAGCAACTCCTGTCGAGGACCTAGTGCCATTCAACTTAGATCCAGAACATCCTGAACGCACGGTTCAACTTAGGTCGCAGCTCCCAGCCGAGATCTGGGCCGACCTGGAGAAGCTACTAGCTGATTATCGGGACGTGTTCGTGTGGTCACATGAGGACATGCCAGGCATAGACTCGAGTGTGATCTGTCATCGTCTCAACGTGCAGCCTAACCACAAGCCGGTAATACAGAAGCGAAGAGCCTTCAACCTAGAGAGATACGCTGCTATAAATGAGGAAGTTTAGAAACTCCTCAAGGCTAGATTTATCCGAGAAGTGAAGTATCCGGAGTGGCTGGCAAACGTTGTGCTTGCCAAAAAGGCCAGTGGGAAATGGCGGGTCTGCATAGATTACACCGATATGAACAAGGCATGCTTGAAAGATTGCTTCCCGCTGCCCTAGATAAATCACCTTGTGGATGCGACAGCCGGGCATGAGCTGCTAAGCTTTATGGACCCGTACTCCAGATATAATCAGATCCGGATGGCCAAGAAAGACCAGGCGAAGACAGCCTTCGTGACCGATCAGGGGCTTTATTGTTACATAGTAATGCCCTTTGGATTAAAGAATGCCGGAGCAACTTACCAGCGGCTCGTCAACAAGATGTTTGCCAGGTTAATCGGCAAGACAATAGAGGTGTACATGGATGACATGCTTCTTAAATCTGTCCGAGCACCCGATCATACGGTTGACCTCCGAGCAAGCTTCGACATACTCTACGAGTATGGGATGAAACTCAACCCAGCGAAGTGTGCCTCGGGGTGAGCTCGGGCAAATTCCTCAGATTTTTGGTAAACCAAAGGGGTATTGAAGTCAACCCCGCAAAGGCACAAGAAGTTATCGACATGCATTCACCTCGGACCGTGAAAGAAGTGCAGAAGTTGACCAGCATGATAGCGACCCTGTCCAGGTTTGTCTCTCGAGCTACCGACAAGTGCCATCTATTTTGTAAGGCACTCAAGGGGAGGTTTAAGTGGAGTGAGGAGTGTGAAGAGGCGTTCCAAAATGTAAAAAGGTACCTGGCCACGCCCCCGCTCCTATCTAAACCTTTGCCGGGGGAAACATTGACCGCCTACCTAGCTATTTTCGAGAGAGCCGTAAGCTCAGTTCTCGTCCGAGAAGAAGATAGTGCTCAACTCCCGGTCTACTACACCAGCCATACATTCCAAGGCGCCGAGGAGAGATACCCACCGCTCGAAAAATTGGCCTTCGCTTTGGTCACCTCTGCTCAGAAGTTGAGACCCTATTACCAAGGCCACACAATAAAAGTACCAACCAAATTCCCGCTCCAACAAGTTTTACAGAGTCTAGAGATATCAGGTCGAATGGCCAAGTGGTCGGTTGAGCTCGGTCAATATGATGTACATTTTGTGCCGAGAACTGCTACCAAAGCCCAGGCACTGGCCGACTTCATCAATTTACGGACACCAAACAAGGTACGTCTCTGGTCGAAAAATCTCCCGAAGTGGAAAATGACACTCCTAGTTGTAGCGATCCCCGCCCTGAACTGGAGCAAGAATGGAAACTCTTTGTAGATGGGTCATCTTGCATAGACGGATCAGGGGCCGGATTACTTCTAATTAGCCCGAACGGACAAAAGATACCATACGCCCTCAGGTTTGACTTTAAAGCCTCAAATAATGAAGAGAAATATGAAGCGCTCTTAGCCAGACTTCGGATTGCTAGGGAGCTCGACGTAGAGAGTATTACTATCCACAGCGACTCGATGCTAGTCATCCAACAGGTGGCTGGGGTTTTCCAAGCTCGCACGGAGTCGATGGCCTCTTACTTAAAAGAAACTAAGCTACTTCTCGGCCAATTTAAGTCATGTTGTTTCAAGCAGATCCTGAGGTCCAAGAACTCTAAGGCCGATGCCCTTGCTCAGTTGGCATCAGGCTTAGGTGGCGACGACCTAACTTCGATCCGTATTGAGAGGCTACCCGAGCCAAGTATAGCCGGAGCAGTAACAGACCATAGTCGCTTGGATGGAACAGATCATCCGATACCTGACCACAGCCGAATTGCCCGACGATAAGGAAGAAGTATGTCGAATCTACAATAGCTCGGCCCGGTATTCGATGATCGATGAAAAATTGTACTGACGCGGCTATACAACCCCGTGCCTCAGGTGTGTGGGGCCCGACGAGGCTCAATACATGATGAAGAAGATCCACAAAGGCATTTGTAGAAACCATTTCGGGGGGCAGTCTTTAGCCCAAAAATGTCTCCGACAGGGCTACTATTGGCCGACCATGCAACAAGATTGCAAAGAATACGCGCGGAGATGCGTCAAGTGCCAGCAGTTTACAAGATTGCCCGCGCACCACGCCGAGCCCTTTACCCCAGTAACTTTGGCGTGCCCTTTCGTGAAATGGGCCATTGACCTGATCGGATTTCTTCCGCCGGCCTGGTCTCAATTCAGATATTGCATAGTGGCCATTGACTACCTGACCAAATGGGTCGAGGTGGAATCGTGCACTAGCATGACTGAGGCAAAATGCACCAACTTTGTGTGGAAGAACATCATTTGTCGGTTCAGGATTCCGCACACCATAGTAACCGACAACGCCAAGCAATTTAAAGCTGCAAGTTTGCTCCGCCTCTGCAAGCAGCTCGACATCAGGAAAGTTTTCTCTTCCCCGAGTTATCCACAGAGTAATGGGCAGGTCGGAGCGGTGAACAAAACAATTAAAGACAACCTGAAGAAGAAACTCGAAGGCCTTAAGGGGGCATGGATTGACGAGCTCCCGAAAGTGCTCTGGGCATATCGAACAACTGCTAGGACTGCTATAGGAGAAACACCATTCTACCGCGTGTACGGTGCCAAAGCCGTAATACCTACCGAAGTCGGTTTACCGAGCTATCGAATCGAGCAGTTCGAGGAAACGCAAAATGCCAAAATCATGATGTCCGAGCTTGACCTACTCGAGGAGAGGAGAAACCAGGCTGTTATCTGAAATGCAGCCTGAAATCAAGTCGTTGCTCGGTATTATAACAAGCAAGTCCAACCGAGAAGCTTTAAAGTTGGAGACTTGGTGCTAAAGAATGTCATCTCTGCAAACAAAATCCAAGTCAGAATTAGGTCGGCAAGTGCCAAAAAGAAAGACAATAAAACTCAGACCAACCTCCAATCCAAAGCAGATGCGATAGATAGAGGAGCCTGATCACGTCATCGAGGTCCTCGTCTACAACCGGTGGCCCCGCATCGAAGGAGCCACCTGAGGAGCTCTCTGAATCGGACGATGGTGGCTCCCTCGTCGGCCAGTCGGATCGGATTGTGCTTAGTCCCAGGATGTCCACGGCGCTCGACCTAGTGACAGTGACCTGCTCGGCAGCTCGAGCAGGCTAGAGGTTGTGTGGGGGATTTATTTCGTTGGTTCCCCCGAACCAACCTAGAGGGAGAGGATCTCCTTGCTGAGCAGGAAGGTCTGCTGTCTTTTTGCCTCAGACTTCTCGAAGAGATCCTCGACCGCTCTGATGATGTCCTAAGGGGCCCATGGTCGTTTCCTCCAGACGTGCCCCTACTCGAAAGCCCTTGGGATGTTTTGATCCTTGGGAACGGCTTCACCGGCTCGGGCTAAGTAATTCCCCTCGACATAGAACCACTCGTATTTCCAGAGCTTGTCCGAATCAGGGTTGCCCAGAATGAAGTCCTTCATGAAGCCGGTGAAGTAATACCAGCCAGACTGCCGGGGAGGCTTATTCACCTTGAACACCTATTTAAATGCCTCCCACAGCATCTCGGTAGCCCAGTAGTACCTCCACGGAATGTACATCCCGATCAACAATCTATAGCTATTCGAGTTCAACTGTGTCGGGCACACATTGAAGTCGTTTAGTGTCTGGCGGAGGAAAGGGTGGAGTAGCAAGCGTAGCCCGGCCTGAAAGAACTCAGCATACAATGTAACGAACCCCTCTGGCGGAGTCAAAGGGGAGTCGCCTTCCTCGGGCACGAGCATGATGACGTCGTCGGTGATGATGAACTCGAAATGAAGGTCCACTAGCTGAGACTCCGTCATCGCACTAGAGTAGGATGCAGCCGAGGTCTGCCCTAGCCGGAAGATCCTGTAGGCAGTTACCCCGCGGACACGTGTGACCCTAATGCCCTCATCTTCTTGGGGGTTCTCGACTGGCTCTATCTCTTCGGCCTGTCGCTCTTCATCGAAAATCTCAACGATAACTTTGCCTACAACAGGGACGAAGCCGCTGGTTTGACGCCTGGACGTGCTTGGAAGGTCAGCTGCAACGCCTAGCTCAGCCTTCTCCTGGGCGGTAGCTCGGGAGGAGCCAACAGTCGCTGCTCTGATGTATGGGTCCTCATCCCTGCATGGCCTCATGGGGCGTTGTCTGCTCAGCATGTCAAGGAATTCCTGCTCGGGGGCCGTCTGGAAGTCGAGGCGCAATATCTGCGCGAGCCGCCCAGCGCCTTCCATCTAAAGGGCGCAGGCCTAGAGCTGATGTCTGCCCGAGGAGTGGGCGTCTCTGAGCTGCTTTTCGACCAGGCGATGTCTATGTTTTGGGAATCTAATAAATCACTCATAAGCTCCTCGGGAATTACCTGTTTGGCTAATGTGTGCTCAAGAAACGAAAGACTCGAGTTGCAATTACTAGCTCGACTGTCGAAACTCGAGAGCAAAATATCGCCTTAATCGCATGCACGAAAGGAGGCCTATTTATAGCCGCTTAGAGCGGGAAATCTGGGCACGAAAGTCAAAGAGACGCGATCATTACGCCTGATAGGCGGCGCAGTCGGTTGCAGAACGATGCATGTCCCTGTCAATCCCTGCGACCTTTCGTCTCCCACTGCCTTAGGGCACCTCTTGGCGTCCCTCCTTCGGTCGACCTCACCCGCTCGGCATAGTCCACCCGGCTGGACACCAACCAGGTGAACTGGGGGGCTACTGTTGAGGGTGAGCTCGACGCCACCACCGAGGAGCCCTACTATGGGTGGTCGGCCAAGTAGCTTGGTAAAGGTACGTAGAGCTCATAACTGACCCCGATTATGCTCGGTGCATTGTCCGAGGAGCTCTTCAGGGCTCCTTCGGGCCGCACCTCCCTAGCGTGCCTCCTCGGACTCAACATCAGCTCGAGTCGGACCATCGTTGTTCTTATGTAGGCTGCTACTCGCTATTACTGGTCGACAAGTGGCAAATAACTCACTATCGGATGCGAGCTCATCCACCGGCGGAGGGACACAACACTTGTCACTTGCCGTCTGACACGCCATGATGTGATACTCGGATTGTGGGCGAAACCCACCCAACACCTGGTCCAAGTGGTAACCTATAAATAGGATGCATTTATTGCATTCTGGAAGCAAGCAAGCTCCTTCTCAATTAACTTGTTCTCGACCTCTGCTGAGCACCCCCTGCCTTGAGCATCGGAGAGTCCTTATCTTGTTTACTGACTAACCCACCTCCGAGGCGTCCCTCGTCTTGTTGCAGGTGAACCGATCCAGACAGAGACGAACAGGGAAGAGCTGAGCACCGTGCGCAGCCGCACGTGATGTTGGTACGACGCCGAAACACGGTAAGCATCAACAATAAATAACTTTCGTTGATTTTGTTATTTATATAATTATAAAAGTTAAATATGGAAATTTGTAAAAAGAATACGCTATGTAACTTAATTTTGAAGTAATATATAAATTACATAACGAGTGATTTTTTTTTTCCCTTCTCTCTTCTAGATTAAGTGATGGGTGGTGTGTTGTACTTCAGTGGTTTTAATATTTATCCACCATGTGATTCATATCGAGGCTGTCAGTTTCCTTTTTTTTTTTTGTTGTTGTTTTTTTTGAAATGCTGATGTAATCAAGTTCTACAGATGTCGAAATTGAGATATGTATCTGCATAAGTGGCACTAAGACTAGCTTTAGTCGTTTTCAACTTTTCAGCGTGGTCCTTGTGTAACGTGAGGAAAACTTTACAGTGCCTCTAGTTTTGTTTCAGTCAATGTTCAAAAGACCCAACTTCCACTAATTTCGGAAGACTTGTAGACTCGAGGGAAGACTTGCTTTGCTTAGAGTTGGTCTTCGATTTGGTTCGCTGTATTTACAAGTAATCATATTGCTTTTGTTATGCGCAGAAGCTCTTTGTGGAACTTCAAGAAACCTGTGTGATCAGAATGAATTCCCCTTCCCTCTCTCTTGTGATCTTTTGCATAAAATTAGTTCTGATCACTTTGCCTTTCATGATAGTTGGGAGTGCCACTGCTTCGATCGTTCATGGAAATGAGACTGACAGGCTTGCGTTGCTTGCTATCAAGGCTCAAATTAGTCAGGATCCTTTTAGGATCACAAGCTCATGGAATGACTCTCACCCTTTTTGTCAGTGGCACGGCAATTTTTGCGGTCACAGGCATCAAAGAGTCACCCGCTTGAATTTGAGATCATTGAGTTTAAAAGGTTCCATGTCTCCCTCAGTTGGGAACCTCAGTTTTCTCCGAAGTGTTGATCTTTCAAACAATAGTTTCCATGGAGAACTACCAAAGGAGATCGGTCACTTGTTTAGGTTGCAAGCGCTGCATTTGGTAAACAACACTTTTGGAGGACTAATACCAACTAGTTTATCAAACTGCTCTAAGTTGAAAATCCTTCATTTGGGAGGTAACAAATTCATTGGTAGCATTCCTTTTGAGATAGGCTTTCTACCGAGGTTGCAGCAACTAGTTCTTCCATGCAACAAATTGGAGGGAAGTATTCCACCTCATCTCGGGAATATCTCATCCCTTCTACGGCTTTCTCTTCCTGAAAACAACTTGAAGGGAGACATTCCAGCATCACTTGGCCAACTAAAGAGCTTAATTACTCTATACCTTGGTCTTAATTTTCTGTCAGGTAGAATCCCTCAATCTATCTATAACTTTTCACGTCTTACCTTTTTTTTTGTTGGTGGGAATCAACTTCAAGGCAGCATTCCTTATAACATTGGCCTTACCCTGCCAAATATTGAAACATTCTCTGTATGGGAAAACCAAATTAGTGGAACCATTCCAGTTTCTTTTTCAAATGCTTCAAATCTTGTTCACTTTGAAATCGAGGAGAATAACTTCACTGGACAGATTCCTACTATTTTTGGAAACTTAAAGAAACTTAAGAGCGTAATTATAGGCACTTCTAATCTTGGGTATGGCAAAGAGAATGACATAGACTTCTTCACCTCTTTAATCAATTGTAGCAATCTGCAAACACTTCAGATTCAAGAGAATAACTTAGGAGGGAATTTGCCCCAATCTATAGGAAACCTCTCAGGTCAACTTAAATTTCTATCCCTTGCAAAAAATCAAATTTTTGGAAACATTCCACCTGGTATTGGAAATCTTATAAGCCTAACAATATTGGCTTTAGACAACAATCGGCTCATTGGGACCATTCCCACAACTATCGGTAAACTTCATAACTTGGGAGCATTATGTTTGAGTAGAAATATGCTATCTGGGAAAATCCCTTCCTCTTTTGGAAATCTAACGTTATTGAGCCAGCTATATTTAGGAGAGAACAATCTACAAGGAAACATTCCTTCAAGTCTTGAAAAATGCAAAAACTTACTATTACTAGACTTGCAGGATAATTTCTTGAATGGCACCATTCCTCCAGGAGTAATTGGGTTGTCCTCTTTATCAGTGTCTCTACCACTTTCTGAGAATCATCTCACTGGGCCTTTACCATTGGAAATTGGCAACCTGAAAAATATTGTTGAGTTAAGAGTTTCTCACAATGAGCTGACCAGTAATATTCCTAGTAGTCTTGGTGAGTGTACAAGTTTAAGATGGCTTTCTATGGATCACAATATGTTTGAAGGAACTATTGAATCACTGAATTCCTTAAAAGGTATTGAAGAATTGGATCTTTCATGCAATAACTTTTCCGGACATATACCAAAAGACTTTGGCAAATTTGTCTTTTTGTCAAAGTTAGATCTTTCTTTTAACAATCTTGAAGGTGAAGTGCCAAGTGGAGGTGTTTTCAGTAATGCTAGTGCAAATATTTCCCTCATCGGTAATGATAAGCTCTGTGGGGGGATGGCTAAATTACACTTAGCATTGTGCTCTAAGGAATCTCCAAGGAAGCAAAACTTGTCCTTCACTGAAAAGTTAATAATGTCCATTGTCTGTGGCCTTCTTGGAGTATGTTTGATGTCATTTTTTCTGATCATTTGTTGCTTTAGGAAGAAAAAAATGCAACAATCTTCGGAATCTTTTTGGAGGGATGTGCCATTCCTAAATATTTCTTATGGGGAGCTCTTGAAAGCGACTAATGGGTTTTGTCCAGAAAACCTGATTGGTGTCGGTGGCTTTGGCTCAGTGTATAAAGGGATTCTTGAACTGCATCAACTACTCATAGCAGTGAAGATCTTCAACCTTGAAAAAACAGGAGCTTTTAAGAGTTTTATGGCTGAATGTAAGACTCTAAAGAATATTAGACATCGAAATCTTGTAAAAGTCATTACTGCTTGCTCAGATGTTGATTTTCAAGGTAATGATTTTAAAGCCCTCGTCTATGAATTGATGACAAATGGAAGTTTAGAAGGTTGGTTGCATTTCTCTCCACGAATGGGGGAAGACCAGAGGAAAAGTTTAACTTTGACTCAGCGGCTGAATATAGTCATTGATGTGGCATCAGCATTGGATTATCTTCATAACCACAATGGACTGCCAATAATACATTGTGACCTAAAGCCAAGCAACATTCTTCTAGATCAAGACATGACTGCCCACGTGGGTGATTTTGGTTTGTCAAGAATTATTGCAGAGGAAAATGTTCAGATATTCCAGAATGAGACAAGTTCTATTGGAATAAGAGGAACAATTGGTTATGCAGCTCCAGGTAATTTTACTTTTTCTAGAGCTAATTGTTTTTATAAAAGCATAAGTGGTCACAGTTTCTTTGATATTAATTGTGTATTTTTCTTTTGTATCATTATCTATTCTACCACGTCCAAATATGTGCGTATGTACATAACATATATAGTACCTGTACATGCAGGAATGTACGTATGCATGTATAAGAATTAGTATATATATACACTTCAAAATGTTAACTTCAATTTTTGTATTCTAACTTGTGAGATATTGAAGAATATGGCATGGGAAGCAAAGTATCAATCCAAGGAGATGTGTATAGCTTTGGAATTCTTTTGCTAGAAATCTTCACTGGAAAGAGGCCGACAGATGAAAATCTTGAAGCGCAAAACCTTCATCAATTTGTCAAAATGGCTTTGCCAAATAGATCAATAGAGATAGCGGATCAAAATCTCCTAATAGAAGGAAAAGAGGAAGCATCAACCAGCGACATAACTATGCAAACAAGAAAGGGCGAAGTACATGAGTGCTTAATTTCCTTATTTGAAATTGGTTTGAGGTGTTCAGAGGAATTACCAATAAAAAGGATGAAAATTAATGATGCCCTCAAGGACTTGCAAACAATTAAAAACATGTTCCTCAAAGATGTCAGGTACAATGATTTTAGAATAGCTCATCTTCTCTTGGTTTTTGCACAAAATCAATTCAACTCAATTCATACATTTTTTAAATTTCGTTTTGCAGGAACATGCGACTCCAAACTTTCTAAACTTGGAATAATGAAAATTATGATGCTTGACAAACACTTTTTGCCAAGCACAAATTAGCAGTATTTGGAAGTGCTACTCTGTGCTGTACAATTTCTGTTTTGGCTTTGGTTTTGTTCTCTATTAGACTTTGTTCTTATCCCCTTTGAGTTTGTTGTCCTTTCCACTTTTCCCTTCTTGTTGGTTGAATTCCTAGTCTCGGCTCTCCATGATTACCGTTTTCCATTTTTTCGTCATTCAATATTTTATTTGGAGATTTAAGGATAAATGGCCCTTTTCTAAGCTTGTTTTGACTACACAAATGAAAGTTTTTGAATATTAAAGAAATGGCTCTCTTTTTACATCAATGATATATTGATGTATATCAATGAGTTATATCAATGATGTATTCAAGTATCACTATATCTATTGTTGTACATGGAATGATGTATTAATTTATAGTTTATTATTGATTAACTTGATGGTTTGTTACTAATTCATTTTGTGGTTTATTAATAGTTGACTAATATTAGTTAGTGATTAACTTATTTCATTCAATAATTTAGCTTGATGTATTCAAGCATCAGTACATCTATTGTTGTACATTGAATGATGTATTAATCTATTTTTTATTATTGGTTAACTTGATGGTTTATTACTAATTAACTAGGTGTTTATTAATAGTTGATTAATATTATTTAGTGATTAACTGATTTTGTTCAATAATTTATCATGTTAGTAAACTAATCATAGATTAATTTAACTACAATGAATATAGTTATTAAGTAATATACTAATATTAATCAATAATACATCGATGTTTTTCAAATGTTGTACTAATGTTTAGAAAAAAAAAAACTTCCTTAATTTTTAAAAAGTTCGGTCATTTCTCTATTTTCTAAAAGTTTAGACATTTAATAAACAAGATGACAAAAAATGAGTCATTTGCCTAAGTTTCTCAATGCACGTGTCTTCTTGGTCGCTTGCCCCTTGAGCGGCGTATTTCATTTTTATTGTAGCTTTCTTCTATAGTCGTTTTAGTTTTAATGGTTTCTGAATTTTAGCGATTTATTCGAGGCGACATTGTCGTTTATGTGTTTATGCCGTTTGTGCAATACTTGGTCGCTCATTTTATCATCCTTTTGCTTCATTTATCTATTGTATATTGTTGTCATTACTTTTAATTTTGGTGTTTCTTGTTTTGTCGTTTATTTATTTCATCGTCGTCTTGTGAGTTTTTGTCGTTCATTTGTTGTCGTTCTTTTGCTTTTTTTTTTTCGTCGTTCCTATGTTCACGTCGTTTGCACTGTCTTTGCCCTTTTCAGGTTGATTTGGTTTACGGAACGTTCTTGTCACACTACCCACCTTTTTACGTTGTTCTTTTGCCGTCGTACACACAGTTCATTGTCGTTTTAACAATTTTGTCGTTTATGCTAAGCACTCTGGCTGTGGCTGTATATAGTACCCTTAAAAAGAATAAAATAAAATAAGCACGATGTTTAGAGTGTCCGCCCAAGACTAATTTAAGGATTCAAGTTCCGGTTGGGAGGACAGGAGAAATGAGAAACGACTCAAAGCCACCCAACTTCCCTCTTTTACCATCTCTCTGATAAGAATTTCATCACATGTTAGGTGTTTAGATAGGTAATTAGAACTGTTTTTTACTGTATTATATAAGAGCTTTATACTGTAACGATTTTTTTATTATTATAACATATTAAAACTTTATAGTATTTATAAAAAAAAAAATGGTTCGAACTAAGCTGCTAAACACTCTTATAATCTTTTTTTGTCTGCAGGACAGACAAGAAATTAAACTAAAAATGTCCTTAACTGGCACAAAAATTTATATTTTTATCGATAAAACCTCAAACTTTACATGGGCAAACTCGCAGACTAAAGCACAATCTGTCAATAAACAACTCTGGGTTCATACCGGGAACAAACACAAGACAAGAAGAACCACAAAAAATTGCAGAGTTCAACCATTGTTTATCATATACCGGTAATAAGAGATGATCCATGGTTTATGCTAATTGGAAGGTAAACATAAACCTCATGAACTTCCTGTTTATAGACCTCTCAAAGAACCCCAGCACCAATATCAGCAGCAACCACGCCATTGCAGCCACAAAGTAGCAGCCCCGATATCATTTACACCCTTTAAGATAGCCCAAGTCTGTTCACGCACATCACAATCAGAAAGTGGAAAAATAGAGGAAGAAAACAACTGGGTGAGGAAACCAAAACGAGTACAGCAGTACCGGCCGGTGCGTTATGCCCCTAATTTTAAGAGCCCCAGTTTTCTTTATTTTTAGGCTTGCTATATTCTACGTTTGTTCTTTCGTCGAAACAGGCTTTTGGGTTTCATGACTCCCTCGTCCCTTAAATCTAATAGGAATTTGGCAAGCATAATTAGAACTAATTTTTTAATTTATAAATAATATAAAAGTTTTATACGTTGTAATAAAAAATAAAAAAATTATTATAGTTTAATCACATACTAAAATGTTATGAAATTATGTTTGTCAAACCCTCATAAAGTATCAAAGGCCCCTGTTTAATAAAGACATCAACCAAAAAAAAAAAAAAAAAGCTAGCTAAAGTTACAACTCCCAAAATGGTATCGATCGACGTCAACCAAAAAAAACTTAAAAAAGTTTGATTCCCAAAACGGTATTCATCAGGTGTAGGCAGTTTAATTAAATAAAAATAAAACGTCAAAATAATAATTATTAAAGTTATAATATGAAACTAATTTCTGAAGAGAAAGAAAAAGAAAATAAAAAGCGTGATTATCTCCTTTTTTTTATTTAAAAAATTGTTTTACCTCTTTCTCCTTTTTCTTCGTCTTCTTCTATTTGTACAGTCTCTTCTTTTTCTTAAAACAAAAGTACATGCTCCCTAAAATCTTTTATTTTCAAGACTGTAGTGTTTTTATCTTAATTTTTTCCTTTCAAGTTTTTAGGTAATCTATTTTTTACTCAATTTTTATATACTTGTTTATTATTTTTTTGAATTTTAAATAAAAACTATTTTATTATTTTTGGTTATTATTGTGTATTATATTGATTTGTTTTTTTATACATATATTAGTTAAGTCTTATGAATAAATATGTCTAATAGAAAATATACGCGAGGATATGACAAACTCAATTGGTGGGTTCGGTAAAAGGGAGTCTCAGGTTCAAGTCTAAGAACAACTAGTATTATATTAATAAAAAAAGAAAAAGCCACATTAGTTTTTGAAATAAATCAAATTTATGTATTTGTATCTCAAACTTATGTTAAATCTATGCCTTTTTATGGTCAAATAATTTTGACTATAAGAAAAAAACCTAAATGTCTTTATTTCCATAAATAAATATCCATCACATTTTTTAATTTTTATTCTTTTATTATTTTTCTTTAAGGTCGTTTAGGTCTCTTTATTCGGGAAAATAATATAATCAATGACGCAAGTGTAAAAATTAAACATAAATTTGAAAATTTAAGGTATACCTGTGATACAT
Source organism: Artocarpus hirsutus (assembly GCA_946598075.1). Lineage (NCBI taxonomy): Eukaryota > Viridiplantae > Streptophyta > Magnoliopsida > Rosales > Moraceae > Artocarpus > Artocarpus hirsutus. The sequence goes on along the minus strand of CAMOHE010047287.1, from coordinate 15,880 downwards.
CAAAAAAATTCAAGTTAAGAATTTTTAAATAGTGCAGAGTGTGAAATTAAAAATATCTCTTCTTAAGGTAAAGCTCTACCACTCGCTCAAAAAATAATGCAAGATTTCTATAGTTTAGAAAATCTTGTGCTAATGCTTTGGTTTTAAAATGCCAAAGCTTTGTTCCAAAAAGAATGTAACTTATAGCAATAACAAAACTTGAATTTTTTTGTATATTTACCCTACGCTCCTTGTCAGCTCCTGCATAAATAAAAAAGAAGCTTGACATCATCAGCTTCAACTAAAATTTTTTATTTGTATAGTATAAAGTTTTAATATTTTATAGTGTCAAATAAAAATGTGTTATAGCATAAAACTCTCACATTTTATACTTTTTTTTTACTCATTTTATAGTATTTTTAACACGAGGCAGTGATGCTTATCCCTTCCTAACCCAAAATAAATAAATAAATCTTATCCTTTGCTAAGATTCTAATATGTAATAATAAGGGATATTATCATTTTTGCATCTTGCTATTTAGGCAATATCAAAACGGTATCCTATAGTTTTCAAAAATATCATTTCGGTATCCCAAATTTGTGTTTTTTGACATAAAATTTCCTTTTTACTAATGAATCATAAATTAATTTTGTAAAACTACAATAGAAAATCAAATTAAAAGATTAAACGAAACTCACCAAAGAAAAACATCTATGTCGACTTATTCATTTTTATAGCATTATTTGTGTATATTTTCTTTTATAGCTTTCACAAAATAATTTAGAGTTTATTAATAAAATGATGAGTTAGAAATTTAATGTCACAAAATACGTACTCAGGTTACCAAAATGGTGCTTTTCAAAAATTATATGATATCTTTTTAATATTTTTCAAATAATATGATATTAATATAATGTTTCTTTAAAACATATGGTACCAAAATAATATCCTTAATAATAATGTTACAACTATACACCTCTTATGATGTGGAAAATAAAAAGTAATACCAAAATTTTTTTAAAAATAAAATAAATTGTCGTATTAATCCCTAATTTTTTATTATCGTGTTAATATGATATTATTCTCTTTTTTTTATTTAAACGACCCAAATTTTTTATTTTAGTTGCTAAGTGTTGATTTTAACAGTCAAATTATTAATTTTGAAAAAAAATTATTAGATTTTATTTTTTAATAAAATTACTTAATTATCCTTTTTTTTTTTTGAAATGTCCATCACATTAATTGATACATTATGAAATTAACAAAATTAAAACAAATTTTTATTTAAAAAAACAACGAAAAAAAAACCCAAATTTTTGTGAGATTTTCTTTTTCATCACGTCTATTATCAGCAATAAACCAAACACCATAAACCAGATTATATAAAACCCAGCCGTGCTTTTTTTTTTTTTTTTTTTGAGTCCACACCATAAAAATTTTCTTGTGTCTCAATCCTACCCATTTCTTCCCAATTCTCCTTCCTCTTCTTCACGAAAACCAGATACAAACAAACCAGAATGGCCTCGGCGATGGTGATGGACCCGAAACCCTCGCCTGAGACATCGGCTTCCTTTCCGTCGACGAGATCGGACCTCCAGGGCTTAGGCGACCAGTCCCAGTCCTCCTCCGACGAGGACGACCTTTACAGCCGCCTCAGGTCCCTCCAGCGACAGCCAGGAGGAATACGTCAAGGACGAGAAGAAGAACCTCAAGCGCGAGCTCCTCCGCGCCCAGGAGGAGGTCAAGAAGATCCAGTCGATGCCGCTTGTCATCAGCCAAATTAGGCCCCAACGCAAAGTAAATATATAAAACCTTATCTTTTGCTAGGAATCTAATGCGTAAAATAATGTTACTACCAGACACTGGAAAATAATAAAAAAAAAGAGTGAAACCAACCACCTCTTCAAAGTGAATAGTTTAAGAAAATATTACTGTCATGCGCTTGGCAAGAAGAGAAGGACAGTCTCTTGGCTTTTGATAAGCAGCTTTCGGCTCAGAGTATAAAGGGATTCTTGAACTGTATCATCTATCATAGCAGTGAAGGTTTTCAAACTTGAAAGAAGAGGAGCTTCCAAGAGTTTTATGGCTGTATGTGTTACTCTAAAGAACATTAGACATCAAAATCTTGTGAAAATCATTACCGCTTGTTCAAGTGTTGGCTTTCAAGGTAATGATTTTAAAGCCTTTGTCTACGAATTGATGACAAATGGAAGTTTGGAAGATTGGTTGCATTCATCTTCAAGAACGGGGAGAACCAGAGGAAAAGTTTAACCTTGACTCAGCGGCTAAATATAGTCATTGATGTGGCTTCAGCATTGGATTATCTTCAAAACTGCAATGGACTTCCAATAGTACATTGTGACCTAAAGCCAAGCAACATTCTTCTTGATCAAGACATGACTGCGGACTGCCCCACGTAGGTGATTTTCGTTTGTCAAGAATTATTACAGAGGGCAATGTTCAGGTATCCCAGAATGAGACAAGCTCTGTTGGAATAAGAGAAACAACTGGATATGCAGCTTCAGGTAATCTTACTTTTTTCTAGAACTAGAATTATTTCTATAAAAGCATAAATTGTTAAGGACTCTTTGATACTAATACATATATATATATATATATATATATGTATGTATATTTGTATTAGTATCTTCTTTAACAGGCACAATATGTGTATGTGTACGCAACGTTTGTAGCACATGTATGTTGTCTTGCGTATGTACAAGAGTGAGTATATACATCAAAATGCTGACTTTAATATTTGTATATAACTTTTGAGATATTGAAGAATATGGCATGGGAAGCAAGTTATCGATCCAAGGAGATGTGTATGGTTTTGGAATACTCCTGTTGGAAATCTTCACTGGCAAACAGCCCACAAATGAAAATCTTGAAGCACAAAGCCTTCATCAATTTGTCAAAATGGCTTTGCCAAGAAGATTAATAGAGATAGCTGATCAAAGTCTCCCGTTGGGAGGAAAAGAGGAAGCATCAAGCAGCAACCTAACTATGCAAACAAGAAAAAGCAAAGTACATGAGTGTTTAATTTCCATATTTGTGATTGGTTTGAAGTGTTCAGAGGAGTTACTAATAAAAAGAATGAAGATTAATGATGCCCGCAAGGACTTGCAAACAATTAAAAACAAGCTTCTCAAAAGTGACAGGTGCAATGGTTTTAGAATGGCTTATCGTCCTTTTGGTTTTTTCACTGAATCTTAATTTAACTTATTTCATATAGTTTTTATTTTTATTTTGCAGGAACAATCGAGTTCAAATTTTCTAAACGTGGAATAAGAGAAATTATAATGCTTGACTGCTGCCACGCACGAATTAGCTTGCAGTATTTGCGAGTGCAACTGTGTGCTGTATAATTTCCGTTTTGGCTTTGGTTCTGGCTTTGTTCCTCATAAGACTTTGTGCTTAACTGTCAAAATAATAGACTAGCGGGGGTATATCCTTCTGCAGTTATCATGCATTGGTATAAGCTGCTGTATAGAATTGTTGTTGCTATTGCTGTTATGTTACTATTATTATTATAGATTAACTGTATAACTATACCTCTTAATTTTAGTTATTCTCAATTGTTCATCCATTTTAAGAAACTACGTTGGTATTTTTGAATTAAAAAAATTAGTTCACTTTTAACTTTTCTTATCCCCTTTGAGTTTGCCTGCTTCCAACTTTTTTTTGTTGTTAGTTGCATTCACTAATCTTGGCTCTCTTTGATTGTCTTTTTCTACTGTTTCGTCTTTCTCGAATTTTTCTTTTTGGGATCTGAAGGTAAACGGCTCTTTTCTTAGCTCTTTTTTAAGTAAATGGCTCATATTTTTAAAAATTACAGAAATGATTTTTTTTCACATCAATAATGTATTGATGTACCTCAATGATGTACTCAAGCACCAGTACATCTGCCGATGTACGTCAATGATGTATTGATTTATGGTTTATCTAGATAGTTTATCAATGGTAAACTAATATTCGTTAGTTACTAACAAATTTTACTTAATAATTTATCAAAAAATGAGATCCGAGTTGCGACCCAGTATTTATCATAATCTATTCTCTGCAGGACATATAAGGAATCCGACTAAAAATGCACGTAACTGGCACAAAAATTTCTATCTTTATAGATAAAATTTCAAACTTTACATGGGCAAACTCGCTGACTTATGCACAATCTGTCAATAAACAATTCTGAGTTCATACAGGGAACAAACACAGGCCAAAAACAACAACAACAAATAATTGAAGAGCTCAACCATTGTTTATCATACACCAGTAATAAGAGAGGATCCATGGTTTCTGCTAATTGGCAGGTAAACATAAACCTCGTGAACTTCCTGTTTACAGACCTCTCCTCTGTCCCTGTCTATGGCATAGCAAACGTACACAGTGTCGATCACGTTGTCCAGCACATGCATGAAGAACCCCAGCACCAATATCAGCAGTAACCACGCCATTGCAGCCACAAAGTATGAAGCAGATCCAGCATTGCTTACACCTTTTAAGATGGCCCACGTCTGTCCATGCACATCACAATCAGAAAGTGGAAGATAGAGGAAGAGAACAGGAGGGTGATGAAATTAAAACAAGTACAGAAAAAAAAAAAAAAAAAGCCAATAAGATGCTAAATGTTTAATTTGAGAGTTTCATAGCACCTAGGACATAATAAGATGAGACAGTAAGTGATTTTTAAATTAAATTGAGTAACCTATATGGTTCAATAGTTAATCTATATTTTGTTGGACGATAATTCTAATCAAACCCCACCCTAGTTCCTCCTGCTTCTGTGTCTTGTAGTCACATATGTGACAGGTTTATATTATAAATAATTGACTGCATCTTTAGGCCTTCTTTGGTAGGACGGAAAAAGTGGAAGGATGGGATAGGTGGACGAATTAGTTAATGGATTTTAGGACTTGTGGTTGCTCGGTAGCAAGACAAGAGCGGGGAATGTATTGAGTGAAGGATTCAAAGTCGTCTATGGGACTTCGATTTTGTTCTTTCCAAAGTCGTCGGGATTGGAGCGAATTCCTTACCAAATACTATAGGAGAAAGATTGTCTCTTTCTATCCACTTTTCTCATAAGGTTATACACCTTTCCTTCCTAATTTTGTCCTCCTATCAAACACAGCCTTAGAGTCAAAGACAAAAGAGTACTTCCACGCTAATCCTTTAAGGATAAGTAGATGAAATCGCTATTCTTTTCCAGTTGAAATGGTCAAGAACTCTGACTGCATGGATGTATATTTGTGAAACATGAACTACTCTCTTACATACCAAATCAGAAACGTTTGAAGACAGCAATTAACATACAGAAAAAAAGGAAGAAATTTGAATACGCACCGCAATTGCATATATTGCTGAGAGAACAAAGGAAATGCCAGCCAGTAGACGAGTGGAAATTGTTTCCACGAAAACAGCGGAAAGAAGATTGCGTTTTAGAAGCTGATACGTCATCCGTGCAGATAAGCAATAAGCTTCTCCGGTTATTGCAGCGAAGTTGATTGTGAACTTGTTAAGGAAGTCAATGGCTGTGAAGAAGGCATTTACGCAGCAACGTAATACAAGGTTTACAAAGCCAGAAATATCCTCCTGTCTTGCAGTATCGACAACGGAACGCACCACTCGAACAACAAAGATAAGTAATCCTGATAGACAAATAGTGCCAGAGGAGGGGCCAAAGGCATGTCTGCAAATTTTATTTAAAAAAACACGAGACTATTAACATTTCTACAACTTCAAAGCCTTCGTAGCAAAAGTGACGCAGCGGAATTGGAAAGATGACGTTTTACTGACCTAAACTGGATAAAGGATCCGAAAATCCACCAAAGAAAATCCCTTCAAAGGGAAAACCCTCAACTAGGAGAGAAAACACTCTAACTTGTATTTGATTCTCAATATTATAGTACCTTTACAATTAGTTAATAAGGCTATTCATAGCCTTTTAACAAAATGACAATAAATTCTTACTAAAACAAACGACAAACAAGACAAACAACGACAAACCAATAACAAAGCAAATCTAAAATATATAGCTAAATTCTCTTACAGCAAAAAGAAACATGCATAAAGATATGCTTAAATTCATCAAAACACATCACGTACCCCAAATGCAAAGCATTGAATTCCATTGTCAAAATGCAGATATTCCCTTCACTGATAACTCAAATATCAGCTTCATCCAGGCTTAAGTTGTAAGCATACACAAAAAATTTATCTAACCATAATGTTCTATTATCTAGAAAACCTCTGCTCCTAAATTTTCACACTTGCAATGTCAACGACTACAACCTTCTTCTAAGTAATAAAAACCAAGCATAAACTTATCATGTCTTAGGTTTTCAAATTGCATCTGTGGATCCTATTTACCCTGACACACAGTATTATTACCACATTTTAGTAAGGTATTTTACACATTTCATTCATGCACTAACGTTTGCCCTAAAAATACTTGTACTGTGTGAGCCGATTTCGAGAATACAAAGATAAACCCAAAAGGGCATGTGATGCTGAGGTGTGTGATTTCTCTTGTAGTATTCTTCTTCATCGTAGCGAAATTCGGCAACAACAGAAAAGAATACGCAGCCCTGTGAACCACTATAAATTTAGTGTTATAGTATGCTTGCATTCCCTTTCTATTTCCTTGCTCTCGGTACTAAAGGATTATAGTACCTAATTCTTAATAAAATGCACATAATCTTACTCATTTATTATTAAAGCATCAGTATCGTCCAAATATTGCCACTGACAATGTCAACTTCAACTACCTCGTACTCGTAAACTTGTACAAACAACGTTAGACAAAGAAGAGGAAATGAATAGTGAATAAGTAATAGCAAAAGCAAAATTCACCTCAAAGAGCTTCTGATATTCCGTTTAGGAGCGGAATCCTCCTTAGTGAAGTACCACTGGGCAACACTCCCACTGATCACAAACACCTGCGCCTCCACCATTGCCGCCGCGGACCAAAGCATGGTCAGAATCGCCAGGGCATAGTAAGCAGGCACCCAACCATCTTCCTTCCACACGCAACTGTACTCCCCCCTCGATTCCCGAGCCACAATCTTCCCGTTCGACCTCGCGAACACCAAGAACGTAACAATCGGCGCGTAATAAACGAGCAATCCCAAACTCATAAACGGCAAAACGCAGAACAAGCCCAAGTTCTTGGAAAGCGCATTGGAGGCCACGCCAATTATGCTCACGGTGAGCTCAACTCGATGCCAATTGACCACAAAAATCCAGACTATAACAGCAACTACCAAGAACACGAAAATCAAGACCAGAATTCTGTAGACCAAAGGGAAGGCTTCGCTGCAGGAGGAGCTGAGCGTGCAGGCGACGAACCAGTAGACGTTGAAGACGATTGGTATGAGCAGAAAGAAAGGAAGAGAAGCGTAGACGATGTGTTTGGTGTAATGCTTGAGAGCGAAAAGGACCATCAAGCAAATCGGGAAGCTGAGGACGAGCGTAATCACTAACGTCCATGTGAGATCTTTGAGAACAGGGTTAGAAGAAGAGAAGAAGAAGAAACCCGAATTGGAAGAAGAAGAGGAGGAAAGTGAGGATGTGACGCAGGAAGTGGAGTTGAAATCGTAGACGAAGGAGGAGAGATTGGAGTAATTGGTGTTGCGGTGGAAGACGGCGAAAATACCGAAGCCGAAGGTGGAGAAGACGAAGACGAGGAAGAGGATGAGGAAAGGGAGGTCCTTCAACGGTCTGGGACCGTAATTGTAGGAAATCTGGAGGTACTGAGAAGCGTCCGATTCGCGCCGGTGGTCGTAGTACGGCGGCGGCGGAGGAGGAGGAGGAGGAGGAAGGTAATCTTCGGGAGGAGGTGAAGAAGAAGGCTTGGAGAGAAGCGGTTGTTGGGCCGCCGACGACGTGTCGTATAGGGATATAGGTTTGTCGTTTTGCTCAGAGATGTTCGTCATTGGAGCTGAGAGAGAGAGAGAGAGAGAGAGAGTGAGAAGGAGAACTGGCTTTGGGTTAGGAGGAGGAGAGGATCATTTTCAGGTTGACTGTGAGATGACGATGAGCATAGAGAGCACTACGGTTCGTTGGATATGAAAATATGTTTTCATTTATTTTTGTTTAATATAAGTTGGACTACTGGGTCGGTCGTACGTTGTTCTTTTTTCAAGCAAAAATTATTTTTTTATTCAGAATTTTTGGGGCACTTGGCTATTCATACGTCATGGGCTGTAATCAGATGCGGTCACGCAGATTTCGAGAAATTTTTATCAGTCCAATATTAGTGTTTGAGATTTGTCTTGAAGACGGATCAATAAAACGTGGGATAAATTAACTAAAAACAATAGAATGTATCATATAATTTCAAACTAAAAATTTACGGTCTAAATATTAAAAATTATAAAAATCGTGACAATAAACGAAGGTCACAAGACTCTTTAAACATTGTTTAGTCGCAAGTCCCAACTTACAAGCTTTGACAGATGGACCACTGATTTCACACAAATTTCTATTTTCTGCTGCCTTACCTTTTATTTGGAGAGCGTGTCTTTGGGCCTCATGAGGACAATAATTGGTGACTTTGAATTATTTTAAATAATTCTAGCAAAAAAGTTGTTTTCCGATAAAGTTGAGAAATGACTTCTTCGGTTCAGTGATAAAGAGTTATACGAGTTTTAAATGATTGATTTGGAAAATGAAGGATGATATGACAGAATTAATTCTTTTTAACAAGTAAATCTCATTAATACTGTCTTAGTGTCTTAACAAACGACCATGAGATAATTTTTAACATTCATTCACGTTTCATTCAATACTGTCTCAATCAAAATAATATATAACAGATTGTTAATGTACAATTTTTTTAAAAAAAAAAATACACAACACAATGTGGCATAAACGACATTATCTATTTCTCTCCGTGGAGTCAAGTGGAAGTAAGTACACTATTTTTAATACGTTTGAATCATCATAAATAACGCAAGTTTAGGCCTTCTTTTCTTTGTTTTTTCCCGCTTATTTTCTTCATCATGTAGTGCAGGATATCTACTCAGAAAGCATACTCGAGTCCAGACTATTACGAAAAGATTTTTGAGCTATAGCTTTATTGGAAACTCAATTCAAACGAAAAGAAGCTAATTCCAACTGGTTTGCTACAGTGTTTCTTCCATATATTTAAATTGATACAACATTTTAGTTTTGAATGGTTGGTTCAACCTATATTCCTGGCTACAAGAAACCTATTTCTCTCCACTAAATGCTTCTTTCTATCTTAATATTTCTACAGGTAAACCAAAACCGAAAGGCCCCTTACCCGCAGTTTAGTAAAGGTTTTGAAATAATAACATGAGCTTACTAAACTTAAGAGTTGGAAGCGGCAATTCACATCATTATCTTCTTTCTCCCCATCACGTAAAGAAATTGGTAAAAAAGAACCATCTCTAGTCAACATCAAAATAGTAGAAAGCCTAGAACATGGGATATCTGCAAGTACTAAGTTGCCTTCAAACACAATCAATAATGGGGCAAGATATACAAGGCTGGCACTAACTGAGAAGAAGACAAACTAAAGGAATCAAAGGATATCTGCAAGTACTAAGTTGCTTTCAACTACAATCAATAATGGGGCGAGATATACATGGCTGGCACTAACTGAGAACAAGACAAACTAATGCTCTTTGATTCCTTTACAAAGGACATGAACGTATAAAAAAGTAGTAGCCGAAACAAAGCACCCACAGGCTACCATATTCCCAGAATGAGCCCAAGGCTGATATATATTAAAATTTACATGTTACAGAGGAAACAAAAAGGGGTGATCAAGTACATATCGGAAGCCAAAACCTAGAACTCAACCAAAAATCTTGGAAGTTGTTAGCTCCGTTAACTTTCTTCGTCCCACTTGCTCTTAGGTATCTCTCCTGAGTCAGCAATAATTACCTTCTTCCTGGGTTTTCCGCTGTAGGTTCCAGCTCCACCTTCAACAGCAAAAACAGTGTCCATGCCCTGAATAACCTTGCCGAACACGACGTGCTCTCCATCCAACCTAGAGATTTTTCACGTGCATTATTAGAGATAACAAGACATATGCCTGTTACTCTTAGACAAACAGTAAATCGATTGAGAATCAGAAGAAAGCAAGCTGGTAATGCTAATAATTTTCCATATAAAGATCGAAGGTCACAGGATTTACTTTCATATACAGATAATGTGAATCATGCATGAAGGCATAGACATCTCTTGTGAATACATTTGAAAGCAGCTGAAAATACCATGCATTGTGCACATGATTTTTGACAAAAGATGTGAATCATGCACGAAGGCATAGACATCTCTTGTGAATACATTTGAAAGCAGCTGTAAATACCATGCATTGTGGACATGATTTTTGACAAAAGAAAGACAGATTATTTTGATACTAGCTCATGGAAACTGGTTTGGCGAGCCGGAGAAGATTGTATTATCTTATACTCAATCTTTCCTTGGTATTTACTAGTAGTTTTTTCACTGAAAAAGTACATACAGATGGTTATTCGGCCAGGAATAATGGGTCCAGAAAACAGAATGTGCAATCGAATCACCTCTAATCTTTGTAGATATTACTCCATCATGGAATCTAGAGAAAAACTTACCAGCTTGCCTTGACTGTGGTGATGAAAAACTGTGAGCCATTGGAGTCAGGTCCTGAATTTACCATGGAAACAACACCTGCATGCAATAAGGAATTCCAAAGAAAAAACCATAAGGACAAATGACAATAACAATTAAAATTTGGAGCTTCATATAAGATAAATATAAAAAAATAATAAAAAAAATAAAAGAAGCAAAATTTTTCTCGTTAACTACCAGCATGTGAGTGCTTTATTCTGAAGTTCTCATCTGGAAAGGTGCCGCCGTAAATGGATTCGTATCCCCTCCCATCGCCATAAACGATATCTCCACCTTGAATTACAAAACCAGATATTATGCGATGAAGTGGTGTTCCCTTATAGTGAAGTTTTTTTCCATGAACACCTTTGCCTTTCTCCCCTGCATGTAGTGCAAGTAACAGTGAGCAAATTGACAATCTCACTCACACACACAGACACGTGGTTTACTTCTTATATGAATATAAAGACAGGATTCAAGTACCTGTGCACAAAGCCCTAAAATTTTCTGCAAACAAATAGAAAGAGGAATATTAGGCATATCATATGAGCAACATGGCATCAGAAATTCAATGGTGAAGACAAAGGTGATAACACTGGCTCAGAATCTTAAGGCAAATAAGAAGAAATATGGGCGTTGGTGAGCAACTAAAACCATCAAAACACTACTTGTACAAGCATTTATTAATGATCGGCATGCTTGCATATGAACCGGAAAAAAAAAAATCTCATTCACCATTCACTCTGACATCATCCCATTGCCGGATATAAAAATGACAGCAACAATATTATCAAACCATTTGCTATGGGCATATAAGACTCTGATAAGAAAGAACTCACGCAGAAGATCAAACACATACCGACAGTTTTGGGCACAACCTTCCCATATAATCCAATCACAATTCTACCTGCAATAATTGGAAAGGTTTGCAATTGGATGTTAAAAGCAAATACCAATTTGCATTGCAATAACTTTATTAAAGGCAGTTCTTGAAAGCTGAATCAATATAAAAATGAAAGCTTACCCAACCGTTGTCCATCAATATCTACATCCAGGTATACTCTGTGGGTGATTTCAGGAGCCTCTTCCAATTTCTCCACCACCACCACCACCTCCTCCTCCTCTGCCTATGCATGAAATTGGAGACAATACATCACTATGTTGTGAATATTATTCCATTGAGACCAGACCCTTTACTGCATTATTAAGAGTATTCAAAAACAACTCATATCAACTATATTGTCATAATTATAATATAAACAAGTCATTACTTGCATTCTTATGCTCAAGAACACATCCAAAAAAAATCTGGAGAACTCAAACTCAACTCTTTCCCAGTTAATGATATTTCCAATCGAGTGCCGTTAGTGTAAATATATTACCCTAAAGGTTTCAACGCAAACTTGCAAAGATTCACAAACCAGATCGGCCAAATTTACACGAAACAAACCAGAATGGTAAGAACAGGAAAGAGCGTACTCTTTTGGGCCTGGAGAAGGCGAAAATGAGGAAAATCGAGAGGACGACGAAGAGGAGGAGGCATCTTGGCTGAATCAGAAACGAGATCTCCCGACGCATCGTTCGTCGATTCTTCTACTCTCTCTCTCCCCTTTAATAATGTTCCGATCAAGAACTGCGTCTTCCTTCTTGATCCTCCATGAAAATGGTTCGCTTCAATTATCCTCTCCCAGAATCTCTCGAGAAGGGAGATAGAAGAGATCAGAATCAACAAATTGAGAAGGAAAACTCGCTGAGTTATTAATGGCGACTAGCTGGAAGGGCAGAAGTGGAGATGGAAGAATTGGGATAGAATGTCGGGTGGGTATTTTTGCGGTACAATCGGCTCGAACGTGAACCTGTGTTTGTTTTGTTTTGTTTTTTTTGTTTCTTTTTTTTTCAGGTTCAGCTGAAAGACTTCCAGATTACCCGTTTTACTTCATCAACGGTGGGGAAGACAGTCCTACGTGTGCCAAATAGTGGGCCTGGGCTTTCATTTCTTTTTTTTGGGTTAATGAGACAATTGGCTCAATTACGTTTATTAAATTGAAATATGACTCTAATTTGTAAAGATTCTACAAATGTCTCATAATGATATCATTAAAATTATTTATATGTAATTATATAGTATAATATGTAATATCATTAAGATAATTACTATATCATTAAGGACATTTTTAAGATATTTTAAATATTGTATTAGATTTTAATTTCATAACAATAATTTAGACACGTATTGTAATTTTTTTCCTTTTTGGGTTAATGAGACAATTGACCCAATTAGGTTTATTGAATTGAAATATGACTCTAATTTGTAAATATTCTACAAATGTCTCATAATGATATCATTAAAATTATTTATATGTAATTATATAGTACAATATGTAATATCATTAAGATAATTACTATATCATTAAGGACATTTTTAAGATATTTTAAATATTGTGTTAGATTTTAATTTTATAGCAATAATTTAGACACGTATTGTAATTTTTTTCCTTTTTGAGTTAATGAGACAATTGGCCCAATTTTTTTTGTTTTTTGCATAGTGGATCTTAGCCTATGTGTCCTAATTTTCTGACTATCAACAGATCATCCTCCGCCCTTCCACCCAAGGAAAATTACATGTCACGTAATGCAGCACTTTTAAATATAGTTTTTATTCATATTATACTTTATGTTATACTATTATTATTTATATTATTTGTTAAATTATATCATACTAAAATATTTATAACATTTATAAAAAGTAAGTCTTAAAAAGTAGCATTTATGAAGATTTTCTATGTGTGTAAATTAAGTTGTATAAAGGAGAATTTTTATATATGCCATATTTTAAAACTCACTTTTTATAAATATTATAAATGCTATAACATAGCACAACTTAAACAAATAATATGACTAATAATGTAACATAACTTTTTGAAGTGTTGCATAAATAACAACTATTTTTAAAAGTGTGACATAACATGTAATTTTCTTTTGTATAAATTAGGAGAAATAGCCAAATAGCATGTTTAGGCTAATAATTAGTAAATAATGTCATATGTTTTAAAATGTATAATAAATAGTATATTATAAGCAATTGAGAATATCTAATGAAAAATTGAGAACAAAAACTCCAAAATACTCTTATCTTTTTCTGTTCTCCATCTCTCACCCTCCTCCTTGTTGAGCAACGACAGTGGCTAAAAAATACTATATTTACATGTTTTTACTATTTACCGTACTAAAAATTTACATTTTAATATTGATTTTTACAAATATGCTATGTATTTCATCTTTTCAAACTTGATATGATTTAATATCAGTTTCCAAATATCTGACATATAAATTCTAGTTATTTATCTGTATCAAAGTGAAAAATCAAGTTTATATTTCAAGGTGGAGGTTAAAAATGATAAAAATAGTTTAAAACGGACAAAACCTCTGATTTTGAGACCTTTGCTCCCTTAAATTTACATGATTGTGAATCATTTAAATTCATGATTATACTTCTAGTTTCCTCCCCAAGTATCATTTCTCTCATGTAATGCTTTATTCTTTGTTTAAATGTTTATATTCTGAACATTAATGAAAAACCACAATTCAAATCACAATGTCACCACAAGGTTGAAAACATATCAATTCTAACTTGCTTACCAAACAAAGCCTTAGGCCTTAAAAGTGATATTCATCTAAATCAACTAGAAAAATCTAGATAAAAGGCTCCTCCATAATCAAGAAAATTGGATAAAATTAAAATACATATTCTTAACTGTCGTTTTTGTTTTTTTGTTTTAAAAAATCTTTATGCTTTTTCATAAAAGAGGCTCTACTCATATACCCCTGATTTTCTCATGTTATAATTTATATACCAACTTAAGAAAGCTTGAAAGTGCAACAAATTTCCTAATTTTCTATAAAGTTATCTTCAACCCCAAACAATCTAATGGGCAAGGATTATTGTTTTCAAGTTCTCCATTTCGTGTAGTTTGTTACTGTCATAGTTTCTTGCTAAAAATAAATGTTTTCATTTATGTCTAGTTATTTATTTCCTATTGTCGTTCTTCTTAATTTCACTCTAATTGTATAGTTTTTTTTTAAATCTTTTTGTTAATTAGTTGAAACAATTTACTTTCGCTCGTTTTGTGTTTCCTCTCTATTTGGTAATCGTTTTATTCTAAATGTCGTTTCCTTCGTTGTTGTCATCTACTCATTTCATGTCGTTTCCACTCATCATCGTTACACCACTCATCTCATTGTCGTTTCAATTTTTTCTTTGTTTTCAATTCTAGTATGTTCATCAAGCGACTCTTTTGTCGTGTAATGTTCCTTACGGACGTTACAATTACTGTCTCATAATATCTATTATTTATAGTAAAACATAATATTTATAGAATTTAAATAAACAAAGTAATACGAAATAACTTATTTTTTTTTTACAAGACTTTTTAATCAAATCATATAACTTCATCTAAAAATAAAAATATAGTTGCAACATCACCAAAAACATTAAACTTAACAAAATATCTCTAACTTGTGAAATGTTATAAAATAATTGAAAAACTAAAATAGTGGAATTATAAATAATTGAATAAAAGTTTAAATCATCATTAACTCAGGATACGTCATTCCAATATTCTATTTCTGCCACCACGTACGGACCTGCACCGAGCTGTTCTATCCTCATACCTAACTCTTGTACCTGGCTGTAATATGAAAAACATCTAATAAGCATAATGCTTAGTAAGTACACTTTAACTCTCACAAAGCATTTTCATCAATTAACAATGTTCAATAAAATAAATTCGTCATTAAATAAATATATGTGGCGTCTGGCGCGGGCCCCACCTCAAGCCTCCATAGGACCCACCTTACGGGGCCCTCGGACTTGTGGCTCTTATTGATGAACCGTTCTCGTGCCGCCCACTCATCCGTACTGTCTCCTCTGGGGCCCTATGGCCCCTCGGGGATTTCTTTCGCATCCCTCGGGTTCGAACCTCAAACCTCCCTCAAGAGGTTCTTATTTAGCTCAATTGGTACTCAAGATGGAAATAAGAATCTCCAAAGGAAGGTTTGAGGTTTGAACCCGAGGGATGCGAAAGAAATCCCTGAGGGGCCAGAGGGGACAGTACGGATGAGTAGGCAGCACGAGAACGGTTCACCAATAAGAGCCACAAGTCCAAGGGCCCCGCAAAGTGGGTCCTATGGAAGCTTGAGGTGGGGTTTGCGCCGGACGCCATAATATATATATTTTAAAATAATATATATAGTAATACTTCAAAATATCACATAGTAGGG
>CAMOHE010047286.1:0-12830 GCA_946598075.1 Artocarpus hirsutus | reverse complement strand
ATGTTTAAGAGAACAGTTAAAATTGAAAATATTGGTTTAAAAACTATAGAATATAAGAATTTTACACTGTAGAAGCTTTTTGCTTTTTACTATATATGTTGAGAGCTTTATGTAACGCCCCCTTTTACGGACGTCACATATGTCATTACATTCGTTTCTTATTACTTTTATTTATAAGATAAACTATTTAATGAAAAGGTAATTTGAAAACATAAATTGAAAAACATACCCAGGATCCATGCATATATATATATATATATATATATTTATAGGATCCACCTTGCGGGGGCCTCCGGACTTATGGCTCTTATTGGTAGACCATCCCCGTGCCGCCCACGCATCCGTATTGTCCCCTTTGGGGTCCTCTGACCCCTCATGGTTTTTCTTTCGCGTCCCTCGGATTCAAACCTCAAACCTTCCTTAAGAGGTTCTTATTTCCTTCTCGAGTACCAACTCGAGAAGGAAATAAGAACCTCTTAAGGGAGGTTTGAGGTTCGAACTCGAGAAACGCGAAAGAAAAACCCTGAGGGGCTAGAGGGCCCTAGAGGGGATAGTACGGATGCGTGGGCGGCACAGGATGGTCTACCAATAAGAGCCATGAGTCCGGGGGCCCCGCAAGGTGGGTCCTATGAAGGCTTGAGGGAGTAGGCCCAGGCCGGACGTCACAATAAAACGCGACCATCCCCGTGCCGCCACGTATCCGTACTGTCCCCTCTAGGGCCCTCTGGCCCCTTAGGGTTTTCTTTCACGTCCCTCGGGTTCTAACCTCAAACCTCCCTTAAGATGTTCTTATTTCCTTCTCGAATGCCAATTGAGCGAGGGGACAGTACGGATGCGTGGGCGGCACGGTGATAGTTTACCAATAAGAGTCATAAGTCTAGGGGCCCCGCAAAGTGGGTCCTATGGAGGCTTGAGGGAGTACGCCCGGGCCGGACGCCACACTTTAACTGTTTATTGGTTAGAACCAACTGAGATGTCAAACAACCGCATCGTTTGACAAACTTTTTTGAACTGAAATAATAAGAGAAAACTGTAGCATATAGAGCTTTACATTATACCAGCTTTTTGCTTTATACTGTAAATGGTTTAAACTAAGAAATTCAAACTCATGTGTCAAATGGAGGGTTATTTGACTAATTTTTCCATAGACTCCAGCAAAGCTATGTAGAAAATAGAAACATTTTTTTTGTGTGTAAAAAAGGGCAAGAAAAAAAGTACTGGACTTTACTGGGGAACATTTCCTCGTAATTCTCATGCATGCTAAAGAAGAAACTTGAGAATTCCTTTTCAAACCACGAAGTAGTACTATCTTCTTGAATGACTGGCCGTTCGATTTCTAGATGCCTTATATACCACGATATTAATTGGTCAGTCAAACCATGTACTTTAATTTTGCAAAAATATTGAAGTTAAAAAATATGTTAAGTCGCACGCAGAACAATATTGCTGGCCTGCTAAGTATTTTGGCGAGCTATAAAAACCCCTCATCTCCTCCACCTTTTATCCAATCTTTTTCTTACCTCTTATTTTTCTTGTTGGTTAGCCTTTACGCTTGTCCAATTAACAAAATGAAGGTGCTTTTCCTGTTTATTGTTGCCACTACTATATTTCTAGCCCTCATTAATGTCCGTCCAATTGAGGCAAGTAGAGTCTTGAACGAAGACCAATTCAGGTTTATCCACAAAGATTCTTATATGTTTTTATCATCTCTACAAAGGGGAAGCGACCGTCCCTCTGCGCCAAACCCGCCCGAACCGTCGAAGTTGTCAGTCAGCAACATGGGTTTTGCCGGCCATGCCATGCCTTGTCCTGATCACATGCGTAAACCGATCCTGTTCCGTTCAGCTTAATTGCCTCTAATCCAAACGTCCAAACCCTACCCTTTGCCTTTTCCAAACAGCCAGAAAGTTGATATAAATAACGAAAACCAATGTTTTCTTTTTCTTTTATGTGTTCCCTCTCTCTCAATGTTGTGCTCGTTGTATAAGATGCCATTTTGATAATAAACAAGTTTTTTCATGTGACAAACAAAAATATAGATTCTGGTACTCTGTCCTTTTTTTCCAGGTTGTTCTTCTTGTTTTTGTTTTGTTTTGTTTTTATTATTTTTATGATTGTTGTGATCAGTATAAAAGGGCATGCATTGTTTTTTTTAAGATTATTGTTTCTTATGTTGTTTGTCAAATTCACACGATTAGTTTTTGTTTATTGGTTCAAGAAAATAAATATCCTTACTAACGGTCCGTTTGTTTGATAATAATCTAACTATTTTAGTTTAAAATTTGAAGTTTAAAAAGTGGGCTCAAAATATTAAAAACAAGAAGAGATAATTATAAATTTATAGGGAATTTTAAATTTAAACTGTCAAATTATAATTTGAAATGGGTTTAAGTTTTTTGTTATCTAATGCATGTTCAAGGTAGATTTCGAGATCAATCTATGTAAACCCTGCAAGCAAACAGGCTCTAAGGTTTATGCCTAACTTTCAAGAGAGTTCTAAGAGTGATTTGCCAAAATTTATTAAAAAGAATTATTATCAAAATATGTCGCTTGTCACATAAATGACACATCTTTTGCCTTTGTATTGCCTTTTCTTTCTTTCGTTTCATTTCTTGAAACTTTCTTTTTCTTGACGCCTGATTCACATACATATACATTAAAACTACTACAAAACTTTTTTAGGCTTTCTCTCTCTCTTTTTTTTGTAAAACCAAGGAGTAGGGATTCAAACACTACATCTTATGTTGAAGTCAGAATTTAAAATTACCGATAGACTATGGATGCACTTGTTTTTATTATTATTTTTTTAAAGTTTGTTGTTTGATTACATGAAAATGACATAGCCGTTTTCAGAACGCATATATGCTATCATTTTTGTTCATCGTAGTTCAAGTTAACAGTATGTCACTGTGTGGTATAATTACGAACATGATGTCATGGGGATTTTAAGTTTTGATCATTTTCTTAAATGATTAATCCGCACTTTTTAAAAAAAATTATTATTTAAATAATTTTAATTCGAATGAATAATACATTGTTGTACACATTATTTTGATCAAATCTCATATTCGAAGTGAATTTTATATATGATTCGGAAATTTGCAGAAAATTATTCCTATTAATAATCACTAAAGGACTCGTGAATAAGTACAAATAAATAAATAAACAAGTTTACAACGAGCATGTATTAATTCGTTAAACAGTAACTATAAGATCCCTTTCATGGCTAGAAGCACATGACTTTACATATAGGTTTAGAAAGGAGAAATAATAATGGAGTTCCCGCTAGACAAAATTAGGATGCGACAAATTTTTGAAACTGAAAGAAGAGCGAGCCCCTCTACCCAAATTTCCCAAAACCAAACATTATTATGATCTGTTCTGCAGTGGCCTGGACTCGAATTAATTAATGGTCTAGTATTGAAAGAGGTTATGCACTAGAAGTGGTCCATAGATATATATATTACCACACAACAAGGTAAACCACAATCTAACCATGCTATAAGCTTGTTGATTCAGTTAGGTAGTCTATATACTAAAAAATGTGCCATATGTGACGAATAATTTTCTCACAACTAGTTAGAAAATTAATGTGAATGTATTGCAAAAGGTAATAGAACCCGAGTCCCATATCGCTTAAACATAACAACAAACAATAACTTATAAGGACATTGGGTCATATCAACTTAACATGTTAATATTTTAAGATGAAAGTTCAAGTCTTTAGAAAATCTAAGTTTCACCATGTATTAGAGCCCAACAAGGTTAAAGAGCGGCCATTACAAATTTACAAGATTGGGTTGTCCTACATCCTTTAAACAAAAGGATATCTAGTCACAATAATTAAGATGAAAGTTTAAGTTCTTGAAAGTCTACTGTTTGGTGATATTTTCAAAATGGGTGAAAATAGCTTTATTATGAAAAATGCAAATTTTTGAAGAGCAAAGCTGAGAATATTTTTAAAACTTTTACCTCAAAAAAAATACAAAAACATTTTAAGGACACTGAAACAATACCAAATGGGGGTACGTGTGATACATTGTCTACAGGCATTCAAGTTATTCTCAGAAATCAACATCAAATTAAGAGTTATAAGCCAAAAGGGGGGAGAGAGAGAGAGAGAGAGAGAGAGAGGCGTAGCTTTCGGCCCATACAAAATATACTTAGTAAGATTCAAACGCATGCTTTGAATTTCATCTTGTTCAAAATAAGCCTAATAATATTTGCGCGTGAAGGAAAAACTGTTGTTTCATGTATAACTCTGATAGACTAATATATCATATGCCCTCAAAATCAAGGGTCAAGTACACCCTTCTTTCACGTTTAGATTAATTGAAAAAATAAAAACTATTTCCGTTATTTTTATATAATTTTTAAGGAATAAATACTACGTAGTACTTTTTACCCCAAAATTACGTACGGTGAGTTTAATTACACTATAATTGTAACTAGTTGTTATAGTGAGATAATACTTGTTAGCAAATTGGACGTGGATAACAGAAAATACTCTGATAAATATTTACTGTGGATGGTTAGAAATCCAGAGAAAACAAATTTTATGTTGCCCAAAATATTGCCCTTGACCGGTCAGTAATAATATTTCTTAAGAAAATACTTTTTTGAGGGGCTTATTACCGTGTTCATGCATACGCAGAAAATTTAAAAAAAAAAAATTAAAATGTGCTTATATTATTCAAAACCGTGCTACCCGTTCAGTTTCTAGACTCTGTCATTGGTCAAAAATTAAATATATATCTAAAGAAATTCAAACTTAAAATAAAATTTGTATAATTTAAATTTATATAATTAAATTTATATTAAGTTAATTTATATAATTAAGTCACCTTAAAATTCCTGGAACTCTATATATTTTTCTTTTCTGATTAACAATATTAGAGTGAAGGCTTGGTATAGGATGGATAGATTCTTAAGCGCCAACTTAGTTGACATGCGATTATTTATCCCGATGCTTGTTGTCCATTCTTTTCATTTCATTAAAAAAAAAAAAAAAAATCTCCACTGCAAGCTTTTTAATTGCATTATTGCTTGTCTCCTGAATTAGTTTTTCAATATTTCGTTTACTTGCACCTTTGTTATATATCTAGCTAGCTTTTGTGTGTGTGTGTGTTTTTTTTTTTGAACAAATTATCTAAAATGAGGAAACTAACTAATATTAGTGTTCTTTTGGTTCTAGGTACTGTTCTTGTTCTTGTCAATGTCCATCCAATTGACGCCTGTAGAGCCTTGAAGGAGGACCTAAACTTGGTGAAGTTAAAAAGATGATCTTCTGTTGCTATCATCGCACGCTGAGGACGAGTCGAGACACTCCTCCTGCACCGAACTCGAATTTGATCCCTTCATTGATCGACGGAATGCCTCATTCTCGCGGAGAAGCTGAACCTCAAGGTTCGCTCTTGGCGTACTTCTACCCTGCAAAAAGTAGAAGAAGAAGGGGAATAAAATCACTGATTTATCACCTAATTCTATTCCTTTTTTGTCTTTCAAATTTATATGTTGTATAATTCGTTGTTCAAGATGTATCATCCCCTGATATCATGTACAAATTAAATGTATAATCACACTCCAGCAACATCAACTACCAGATTATGTTTCTGCAAGATTGGTTATTAATTGATTTGGCCTATATTCTTGATGAATATTTGCAGTTTCTTGATTGATTGGGATGGTTTATATCCCTATTGACTTACTATTTCATTAGGTATATTACTCGCAATGATGTCCAAACAAACTTTTTTTTGGTGGTGAATAGAAGCTGACAAAATGCAGCAGGAACTGTTTCTAATAAATTAAGTGAAATAAAAAAGAATTACTTACATCTTTTTTTTTTTTTTGGTTTGGTACGACTAATATGCAATTAATTATAAACTTTAGTTTAATTTTTGTCGTAACAAGAACTTTTAGTTGTAGAGTTTTTAATAACGAAATGTTTGTGTGACTAAAAATCATATGGTTAAAAGTTTTAGTCACATTAAAAATTGAATTAAAGTTTATGACTAAATGGACATTAGTCACAACATGTTTGTGACTAAAAGCACATTAATCACAACAAATGTTATGACTAAAAGTTTGCTAAAACCTGTTATAACTAAAAGTTTAGTTTTTTTATAGTGATATGCTAGCCGGTCGTTGAAAAGATCAACACAATCTCGAATAATCTCTAAAAAACTCTAAATCTTTTAATATGTATTCTTTTTCCTCTCTACCCTTTTATTTTTCCAAGTACTTAGTTTTGGCTTGAGATTTTGTAACAAGGGACATTTGGGTTCTTTTAAATAGAATCATATATCTAAAATATTGTCTAACTAATCACATCATATTACATTATGCAAACAAATTCAAAATAGTCTTTAATTAACTTTTTAATATTTATTTATTAAACGATGTAGCAAAATGTGATTAGTTAGATATTATTTAGGACAATAAAAAAGACTAATGATTTGAATCTATATGTCCCTTTGCCATAGTGTGAATCATGGTTCAATTTACTAGAAGAATGCTTTGACTATTTTTATTAGCCCTTCACCCTTTTAAGATTGTTTGTAAGTTTTTTAGGGTTCATTTTACACCTTCATATCTGTACTCATTGATAATATCAATTATATTAGGGACACTAATTTTAATCTTAACTTTCTAAAGACTATTACATCAATTAATGATACAAGATATATAGCATCTCTCAATGAAAAATGGTAATTCAAGAATTGGTATAAAAGTTGGTGTCTGATATCTATGAAATAGGAAACTTAGTGTGAGATAGGCTATAGAGTGGATAGTTACCTAGGAGGATTTTTTTTAAATGAATAACTGGAGAGGAAGAATTCAAGAATCAATGGGTATCCCAACTAGGTTTGCGTCTCTTAATAATTCCATCCTGCATTGAACCTCTTCCAAAATTTATTAGAAGAAAAGAAAAACCTATTACAACAGTCAGAGTAAAACATGATAAAAAGCGAGCAAAGCTAACAAAGGAAAGCAATCTAAAGACACATACGAGCTAAAGACCGATGACAAAAGGTCAAGCGGTGATTTTCTTTTTGATAATTAGTTTTGAACATGGATCTCATTAACAACCTTGACAGTAAAACGGTAGCGGGGAAGCACATAGCAAGGAAAACAGAGCACCTATGCTTGCAAAGTTTACAATCGAATATAAGATAAGATTATCTGACAAATGATCTATAATTTGGCAAGAACGACAAATCCTTATTGACCAATTGCAAGAGCCAAAGTCGGGGATATTGAACCACCAATACCAAGATTGTTGATGACTGACAACATATCCAGCAAGTTTACCTCCAACATGATTACCTTCTCGATAAATATGGGAGGCATGATACGTGATGGAATGTACTAATTAATATTGATAGTTGTTTTCTCTCGTCAATTTGTTTATTTGTTTTTTGTTCTAATTCTGTTTTCAATTTTTTTATTCTTGTACTTATTAGTAATATCAATAATGTTAGTAGCACTAACTCTAATAGTAAATTTTGCAAATATTATCAAATCAATTAATGATACGAGATAACACCTCTCAAAAAAAAAAAAAAAAACAATTCAAGAGTTAATATAAAAGTTGTGGTAAAGTTGGTGTCTGATAATGGAAACCTAGTGCGAGATGGCTAATTCACTCCATAAACGAGTTTCAATTCTTCGTTCTCATTAATTTTTGTTTCAAATTAAAGTTATTAAACACTACGTCGGCGCTATTAATATATTATTATAAAACAATATATGGAGTTCCAATTTCACTTTAATTTCATTTTACTACCTAGTGTTGAAACAGAGGCGGCCAACTTTGTTACCGGTGTGAGACGGTGAGGATGAGGTGGGATTTAATCAATTTTATATTTGTTTCCCAAGATCTCCAGCAATATTTCTGAAGAAAAAGTATTCAGAAAAAAAAAAAGAAAGAAAAAGTATCAAAATCCGTAAACATGGCCCCAAAAAAAAGTGGACTAACTGGGGGCACATTTCCTCGAAATTCTTGATGCATGCAAAATAAGAAAATTTAGATTCGATTTCAAACCAAAGTTTTTTTTTTTCAATATTCAACTTCAAAACAAACGTTATTCCATAGAATTCGTCAAGAGTCAAAACTTACTTCCGTTTCGCGGAAATATTGAAATTAAGAATGTGAAATCGTAGAACTACCTAAGTTTTGGTGCACTATAAAAACCCCTTATCCCATCCATGAATTCTTCATCAACAATATTTAGTTTCATACAATCCTTTTATATATAGAATCCCTAGCTCTCCTCCACAATTAGTTCATCAAAAAATAATCTATTTTATTGTCATTCTTAAATATCTTTCCTAGTTAGCTTTTGATCAGCAATTGTCCAAAAAAGAAAAAATGGAGAGGCGCCTAGTTAAATTGCTTTTGCTTCTTGCAACTGTTCTTGTTCTTATCAATATCCGTCCAAGTGAGGCAAGTAGAGTCTTGAACCATGACCAAATACTTTCCAACAACAAACAAGCTCTTTTGCTACTACCTTCTCTTAAGGGAGACACTCCCTCTTCACCAAACCCAGACCAACCCTCGTCGACGATCAACCAAATGGGCTTCGCTCGCCACGCCATGCCCCCTCCTCGGATGTATAAACCGATCCAACCGCGAGGTTCGGTGGCGTAAGTTTTTAATCCCAATGACCAAAGACAAATCTTTGTCATTCCAAACAGCCTGAAAAGTTGAAGATTATTATGAATAACGAGAATAAGTTAATAACGTTTGTTCACGTGTGGTGTTTTTTTTTTTTTGGGTGCATCTCTCAATGTTGTGCTCGTATATTTAAGTTTATACATACGATAACAAAATAGAACAAAATTGTAGAGATTCTTATGCTCCGTTCTTTTTTTTTATGTATTTCTTTTTTCATGCAAGGCGTGTATATTATATAATAATCCTGATCGATCAGGGGTGAATAAAAAGAACATGCTCTATTTATTTTTTTCTACTTGATCAATTTGACGTTTATCAATGGTTTCTCTTGTTGAATTCAAAAACTACACATGGAAAAAAAAAAAAGCAAAACAAAAAAGAAAAGAAAAAAAAATCACATACACGTGTATGTATATTTGTACGTTTATCATTATCGTTTTTAGCGTATATATATAATTATATATATATGTATACATAGTTCTCGTTGCATGAAAAATAAAAGGCCACGCCTTGGCGGCTCAACATGATCCTGCAAGATGTACGTTTCTAGTTAATCGAAGTTAATGTTATATAAATAGATAATAGATAAGTGGAGGCAAACCTAACTACTTCCGGACGAATTTTCCACTTTATAATTCCAAGGGGTATGCATTTTGTTTATCTTCTTGATAGACTACGTGGAAATTTTGTTTCTTATGTAATGCATGATATCATTTTAGCTTGGGATGCATCTCAAGACACAATTTTCTTGTAATATTAGAGCGGCCCACTCATTGCTCGATTGCACCTTACAATCAAGCATATATATGACGTCAAAGGTAATCATATGAAAAATATCTAAAAGTTTTTGCTCTTATTCCCACGAAGAAGAATAACTAAAAGAGTCGTACATAAGAACAAATAAATGAATAATAAAATAAGAGAACAAGCATGTATTAATTCATGGAAAGCAAGTTACAGTCTAGTTAATACATTTCACTTTAAACACGGTTGAAGCCGTAATTTTGCGTTTCAAACTACTTTTTTTACGGTATTTTCTCCTATATTATAATTTTTTTGTTTTAACTTATAGTTCCAATTATGCCTTCAATGTTAATAACACTTAGTTCAGAAATAATAGAATTCCCGCGAGACAAAATTAAATGCTGCAAATTTTTTACACTGATCAAGATCAAATAATTATCACTGTGAGCCTCTCTTCCAAATTCCAAAACCCAAACGTTACAAATTTGTTATCTGCGGTGGACTGGACTCGAATTAATTATTGGTCAATATTGAAAAAGAGGTTAAATACTGGAAGCGGTCTACATATATATTTAAAAGCGGTCCAAATATATATACATATATATATACACGCACATATATATACATATATATATTTATATTACCACACGGCAAGGAGAATCCACAGTCTAACCATGCTAATTGAGCAAGCTTGCTGACTCAGTCAGGTAGGTCAATACTAAGAGAACGGGCCAAAGTGGTGAATAAATGTATTTACTCACAACTCATCACAAAATTAATGTGAATAAGTGTTTGTATGTGTATGGGAAATATTGTCTACAGCATTTAAGTTATTCTCATAAATAAACATTTAATAACGTTTGGAAGAGTAGTTCAAACTATCAGTTTGAGTTTTAAGAATTGTAGCATATGAAAGCTTTTTATTATAATTTTTTACTGTAATATGTAAGGGTTTTATATTATTCACAATTCAAACTAATAATTTGAACTACTCTGTCAAACACCTTTAAGAATTATAGAGGAAAAAAAAGCAAAAACAACAATTAAGACGGAGCTTTCGGGCCATGCAAAATATAAGGTTCACAAGCATGCTTTGCATTTTCCGTTATTCAAAATAAACTTAATAATTAATACTTCTGCGTGAAGCAACACTATTATTTCGTATATCTTTAACATATATATATATAAAGAGAGAAAAGGTTTCAAATGTTGCTATTAGGTAAAAAATGATGAAACGTTTTTTTAATGTTTCGTCATGTGTCAGCGTATTGTTCACTAAATTCAATTTGCTTCCCATGTTTTTGAAATAGATTCTCCAGCAAGAGCAAGCTCACATATTTCAACCTCACAGGATCAGACCATTAGGGGTGGAGAACCCACGGGCTACAAGATGCACTAGAGGAGGCATTTTCTGCACACGTGCGGTGCCATTGGCTAAACTAGGGGTGGCAAAACGGGTTCATGGGTCGGGTTCGTGTCGGGTTGGAGTTAATTTTTACAAAAATAGGTTGACACTAACCCGACCCATGACACGAACGGGTTGAGAATTCTCAACCCGAACCCGACTTGTTTTGATACGGGTTGACACTAACCCGACCCGTGTCAACCCGTTTCTTATGCACAGTGTTAAAAAAATATAACCGGCGACCCGTTTTTGACCCGTAACCCGATTGTGACCCGCAACCCGCTTATGACCCGCCTACATTAATATATATAATATTAAAAAAAAAACATAAAATTAGAAGAGTTTCATACCACTTCAACAAGAAGATGAGTAATAAGATATGTAAGGTTTGATCTTTTACAGGCTTATATTATATATGAAATAATATTAATTTTTTTAAATTTAATTAATTAAATACGGGTAAAAAACGGGTCATTTTCGTGTCAGACGGGTTGACCCGAACCCGACCAGTTTTTTGACAGGTCAATTTCGGGTCGACACTAAAATAACCCGTAGTCAAATTTTTCGACACTAACCCACAAAAAATCGTGTCGGATTCGTGTCGTGTCGTCGTGTCGCAACCCGTATTGCCGGCCCTAGGCTAAACCAAGACCACATGAATGACCAAGGTGGGGCCCACGTTGATGCACGTGCAGCGGTCTATCAAGTCACTCGCCTTAGCACGCTCTCATCCTAGCCATCCACAAGCTTGATCTGATGACTGTGATGCCTTGTCTTAGTTTTTTTCTTTCTCTTTTTTTTATTTTTATTTTTTTCTCATTCTTGTCCTTTTTATACATATTTACTTTTTCCTCAACTCTTTTACTTTTTTTGTTAAGAGGCTTAATACACACGCAGAACTCTTGGACTAATATATAATAGATTAATATATATGCCCACGAAGTCAAAGGAACAATTGCACCCTTCTTATACGTTTAGCTTAACCGAGGAAAACGTCTCTCCGGTGTTTTCATATTTTGAAGGCATATATATTACCTAGTCTTTTTAACCCTAATTACGTACGATGAGTTTAATTACACTAATTGTTAGACCATAATACGATATGGTGACTAAAAAAATATGAAAATAACATGTTTAATGTTCTATTTTATTTTGCGTCTCTTGCATGATATTATTTTAAATTCATATCTACTTTTTTCATAATTATATTAAGCTTTGAAATTTATAAAAGTAAATTTTTAGACATTAAAATAATTTTAAAATAACAATATAATAGTGATAAAAAAAATTAATGTATCGACCAATAAAAATTATATGTTAGACTTTTCATATATTATATATGTTTGGTGACAAATTTGATATTAAATTTTGGATATAAAATTGTTATCAAAGATGATATTACATTAGAAAGTGTTTTTTTTTTTCTTTAAAGGTTAAAATTTGACATTAGTATATCAATATAATATTGCCTTGCAGTTGCACTTAGCTGTTACCGTGAGATAATGTATAAAGCTTAGGAAAATGGACGTGGAGAACAAATTCTGACAAATATTTACTGTTTTCAAAGGTTGAAAACAGCTAATATTGCGCTTTCCAGTTATATTTCTGAATAAAATATTTGATCTTGAGGCTTTATTACCGTGTTCATGCACGCGGAAGACTTACTTAAAAATAATAAAAAAAAAAGTGTTTATGTCAGTGTTCAAAAGCGAGTTATTCTTGTATGACCCAATCAATTTCTAAACTCAGCATCGTCATTAGTCAAAAATCATATCTATATATATATATATATATATCTGCAGAAATATTTCAAAATATATTCAAGTCAACTCCACTACAATTTTTTTTTTTTGGTGAAGTGGTACTCCTATAAAAAGTACCCCTTATATCCGGCATTTACTAGTTCTCTACATACCTTGCCTTCAACATGCCTTTGCTCTGCTTGTGTATCAAAACAAACAAATTATTTAGAAAGGTATTTGGCACTGTTTTTTTTTTTTT
>CAMOHE010047285.1:179835-197075 GCA_946598075.1 Artocarpus hirsutus | reverse complement strand
TTGTCCCACCAATTAAAATTTGATAACACATCTACTCTCACTGAAGGGGATTTGACAATGTTAGAGAAAGATTAATGGAGACAAGAGACCACTTTCCATATATTTATTTAAAAAAGAATCTCAGGCTTCAAAATGTCAGCCATGACCGAGTGATTCTTCTCTACGATCTCCATTTCCTCGGATCCGTCAAAGTTGAAATCAAACCTGTGAAATTGAAATCAAAGATAAAAAAAGCAAGCTTTATATTACTGTTGTGTTTCACCTTCATCATTCATTACTTCATTCTGCTTCTTTATTGAATAGAAAGAAATTCACCCAAAAATGGGGAATCAACAACCAATATGTTATGTACACTTTAATTTGTGAACCATGTAAGAATTTCTGTCGGTGGGTAAAGATTAAAGAAGGGTTTTACTTCCAGGAAAAAAAAAAGAGTTGCTTGATCTGAATTTATAGGTGATAAAACATGAAGAAGATTCTCGGGCAAATAAAAAAAATGGAGACAACTAGTATAAAGTTGCAGAGCTGTTTGTGCTCTGTTACGGCGGAAACGGATGGAAAGAAGACTGACGAAGAGTTTATTTATTTGGGTGTTTGGAAGGGTGGTAGGAACCAGTGGTTAGAACCACATTTACTGTAGTATGTGAGAGCTTTATACTGTAGTAATTTTTTTTATTGTTATTATAATATGTAAAAATTTTATACTGTTTATAACTGAGTTTGTGGTGAAAACTGTGGTTCCTACCACCAAACCAAACAAAGGTATTCTTTTTAATGGAGGACGGAGAGCCTTTTAGTTGTGTTAATCGTCTCAAACGCCGTTTACTCCTTTAAGTAATTTAGGGTGTGTTGTCAACTTTTGATTAGTGAGATAGTCAAGAGACTATATCCAGGACAATCTTGCCTCGTCTTATTATAAACTTTCGTAAAAATTGGCTTCAATAAATGTTTTTTAAATATTTTGATTGTATGATATTTAAGAAAATATTTTGAAAATAATTACTTGTAGAAAATTGTCTTTTAATCATAATGTTTAAAAAATTACATCATGATAAAAAGTCGGATCAAGCTTGTTGTGTTGCTCTATCTACATAAATCATGCAAGTGAATTTGGCACAAATTTATATGGTGAGATTTATTGTATCTGATTTGGATCATTATTGAAATTGTATGAGATTTAGCTGTTTCTCCTCTCAACTTTTTCTCCTAGATCTTTGAAGCAAATAGTATATGAGATCTATATTGCCCAATTGGTTATCATGGGGCTAATTGGATCGTTCATATTTTTGCTAGATTGTTATAAGGGAACTCTTATGGTAAAACAAACGTTTTGAAAATCTATTTTAAGATCTGTTTATGCGTTTGAGTGTCATTATGTGCAATTGAAAGCACTGAGATTGGAGGTTTAGTTTGTTTGCAGGATTATTAATATTTTTTTGTTAGTTAATTGGAAATTATTGGAGGCCTATTATTCTATTTTGATTGAGGTCTAGCATGTTTACGGTAAGAGCAATTCTATTTAACCTTATTGTATTATAACCCCGTTACTTATAAATTGTAAACTTCAATCTAAAAAGTACACTACACATTAGACTGAGGTCTATAGTTTTGTGAGTAGCAGGGTTATAACCCCGTAGGGATGAAAAGGATTTTTCTTATGGTAACACCCCATGAGCATTAAGACATTATAGCATACTTCATTTGACAATCTAATTAAACTTATTAGGTCCAACTGCTATAGTGTAAAGCAAAAATTTGTTACAATATAAAGCTCTTATATGTTAAAGCATTTTGTTCTAACTTATAGTTCTAACTATGTTCCTTTTTAACACTCTCCAAATTCGGAGCGCCACAAGCAACCAATATATTGAAGCGCCAAATCTTAAATATTATCTTATTATATTTGAAAACAAAGACAATTCTTACATTTTGATTGAACACATAGAAAGTTTGTCATTATATGGTACTTTAATATAAAGTCATTAAATGTTACCAGCAAAAACAGAATTAAAGATTCAAACGCCAGTTCTTTATTATCATATTTCTTGTAGCATGTTTGTCATGTTCCATTCTTCGAGACGATCATCATCATCATACTTCTCTCAGCAACTGTTGGAGTGTAACAATGTTATTTGATGAAAAATTACACCCTAGTATATATCCTTTTCCCATTAGTGATTAGACCACCTATCATTAAAACGCTAATGCCAATGCTATACCAACACTTAAACGAGTGAAAATAACGTATTTGATATGTTATTTTCATTTGTATTTTAACGTAAATATTATTTCAAATATTATATTTACTTTTTGTTATAAATATTAACCTTTAAAAATTATTAAGTATGAAATAGGCAATGTTGTAATTATCAAATGAGAAAATATTAACCAATCGCTATCAAATGTCCAAATTCGGCATCTACCATACTTGGTCTCAAAATTTGCCCAGCATATAGCATAGCATAAACCAAATTGAACACAAAAAATAACGCATTGGAGAGTGATTTCCTGCTTAAATGCTAAATTTGACATGAGCACACTAATCTTACATTACATTGAGGATTCTCTTACAAGAGGAAACCTTCACTCCAAGCAAAGAATATCTTAGCGCAAACTAATTTTATTTAAAAAATGTTTGTCCAAAATCAGAAATCGGAATGGCTTATTCATCATCATTCAACATCCCCGTTGCTTTTAACAGAAAAGCATAGTCATAAGCAGTTTCCTCACATTGCCCATAACGGCCACCTTCGCCAAAATGCCCTCCACTCATACTTGTCTTCAGAATAACAGAACCAGAACAAGCATGGCATGTACTTTCTCGAATTTTGGCCACCCATTTTGCAGCTTCCCAAACACCAACCCTGAGAAACAATAATCAGGAACTTATAAGAGTGAATAACACAAATGCAAGTTCTTAAGATTTCATTGTGAATAAATAATAGAAATAAGCTGGTAATCTACAAGTATTTTTCCTTGCTTGCAATTACAAAAGTCATAGAAAGCATAGGGAAGGAATTTGCCTTGAGTCATTAACGGATGTTGTGACAAGCATAGCAGGGTAACAGCTTCTTTCAGAGATGTTATCATAAGGCGAGTAGCTTCGGATACATTCGAACTGCGACTTTATTTGAGGATTTCCGAATTCTTCATAATCCAGGACAGTGAGAGGCAAATTATCATCCAACAAAGTGTTGCATACATCGACAAATGGAGCCTGATAAAAAGACAACCAAAAATCAGGACTTCACGATATCAGCAAAGTAAATATAGACGATAGAGTTTTCACTTTAGAAAAAGAGATTGACCTTCAAAATTGCAGCACAGAACAGATCTGGGGACATGTTCATAGCTGCTCCCAAAAGAAGAGACCCTGCACTATGTCCAATTGCACCGAGCTGATGTCTATGTACAAAGTTCTCGCTAATGAGGTAGTTTGCACATGAGACAAAATCATCTATTGAGTTTTGTTTACACAACCCGCTCCCAGATTTATGCCACGAACTATCCCCACCACCACCCCTGTCGATGTAAATTATGTTGAATAAGTAAAAAAATAAAACATCAGAAGCAACGCCACGCACAATTTGTTTTGGAGAAAATTGCCATTAGTCAATTACATAATCTGTATAGATCTTGGCAGTAGATAATGATTATAAGATACTCTCTCTAGTTTCAAAGTACTGCATAAACATTCAGGTGTTGAAACCAAACAAAAAAAAAAAAAAAATCATTTAAGTTGTTTGACTATGTTTTGATTTACAAATAATCAAAATGAGCACAGTAGACTATCTTTTGGTGGGAGCTAATAACTCTAAAAAGTTTGGGGAGAGAGACTGGCATTGCACCAAACACGGGGACCCTAGACGGGCCCTAGGAGTGTCACACATATTTGTACAACAGTACCCCAGACTGCCGATGGGAAGTAACAGAAACCAAGGTCTTTCTTGGTGAGGAGACAAGCACCACTTGTGGCGGGGGGGATTAACTTTGTTGTATTCTTAAACATGTAATCATCAGTACATATTTTGAAATATATCAAAGTCCTAGTTGGAAAATCTATTATTATTCTATTGAGACTCAAAAGCTACTCGGAAAATATACTACCTGACATCAGCAAATGCCACCACCCAACCCCGATCAAGTAAACTCAGACGATTTGTACACCAGCTTTTATCTAAAACTTCCCCATATGCTCCATATCCATGCAAAAGACCAGGGGACTGACCCTTCTTCCAGGCTGTTCGAGAGTACAAAATAGTCAAAGGAACTCCGGTACCATCGTGGGAAATAATTTCCCTTGTTTCACAACAGTATGCATTAGAGAAGTCCTTCCACCCCTGCGACATGTTATACTGGACATTTTCTTCCTTATCATGGTTTGAGTAAAAAAGTTGTGCCGTATCTCGCACACAAGAAACACCCCTAACTTCTTCTTGCTGCACAATTGAGAATATTCTTCTTGACAGGTCATAATCGACAATCATATCCGGCATCTGCACATTCCATAAGAAGTAATGGAATCTAAGAGGCGACCAAGAAAAAGTCCTTTCTTACTAACTTTAAGGAGGAAAAATGGACCCAAAGGTCTCGTTCTTCATTATTCACGGTATAGTTAGCCAAATATAAACTTCAACTATTTACTAATAAATAAATAGTGAGCTCAACGGAAAATACTTTTTTTTCCTGCAAATTGATTAGAAATTGTCTGTTATCCTCTATAGTTACCACAGGAGATGAAAGCACCACGCGGAATATTGAGTTCATGAAGTCATGGTTTGAACCCGGAACGACACTACATGAACTCGAGGGCAGAGGGAAAAACCAAGGATTGAGTTCCCCTAGTTCCAATTGGTGCTGCAAAACAAAAGAATAATAAGTAAATAAGTATACTTTCATTTAGACTCAAGCTCTGGTTATTTTCTATTCATTTATTTTAGGAATGAGATTGGAACATCTTGTGCTACTAATGTGACAATCTGGCCAGAATTTCAAAAAGCTCAATAAAGAGGGGGAAAAACTAGGAAGCAACAGTAAAATACCTTGCAGTAAATATTGATAGGCAAATTGATGGAACAGAATGCGGGATTACCCTTCTTATTGATGAAAAGCACCAGAAATCCATCAAAAATGTCCATATCTTGTATAGTATAATCTTCACGTGGAAGGATGATATTCTACTAGAGTATCAAGGATGAGAAAAAGGGATAGGAACTATGTTAAAGTGATTCACCAATGAAGATATGAAGCATGCAAAATACATCTTAAAATTAGGCAAGAATCTGACCTGCCAATTAACTGACTGTATGTTTTCAACAGGGCATCTAGCCAAGTAAAAATTCTCACCAGACCACTCTTCATTTCCGCACGAAGGAGCATTTGTAAGAATATAAAACACACCATGGTGATGCTCCAGAAAATACTGTACACCAGAAACACGTTTACGTATCTTTTGCAGACCGCCTGATGGATTGGCAGCTTCTATTACATAAACCTGTATTTTTCAGCTGTAATCTGTCAAAAAAGAATGCTTTACTGCAAGTGCTATTCTAAAAGATCAAATAGGTAGTTTTTTTTTCCTTCCTCTGATGAAGTCCTTGAGTTTGAATTCACAGTTATGAACTTGCCGTCTTTTGTGCTCGTTATGTCAACACAAAAGCTGGAATCACTTTCCATAAATACTGGTACACCGTCCATATTATCAGATTCAAGTCTTGAGTATAGAACCCTGGTTGAAAACAAATAGTTGAGAGAGTAACTTCACCCACATGAAACAAAATAGTTTCGTGCTAGGATGATTACCTGAAAGGTCGTTGGTTGTCATCTGATTGAGTATAGAATAATGTTTTACTGTCTTGAGCCCATGCTAAACTAACAACTCCATGAACCTGTAATTGTGGTATGATACATCCAGTTCTGAGGTCCTTAACTTGAAGCATGAAATGTTCATTGCCTGTAACATCAAGCGTGTATGCAAGAAAATTGTGGTCCGGTGACACTCGACAAGTCCCCACATGCACATAACCTACAATCGTGCACACACAGACAACTTCATAAGAAGAAAATTAGTGATAATTCCCTCATGTCACAAGGAAGCAAGAAAAAGAAAAAAGCTTGCACCATGTTGCTCTGCAATTTCATTCCAGTCGAGCAAAATCCCCTCTCTTCCAACTTCCCGCTTCCAATAGCGGAGAGCAGTCTTGGCCCAAATATTTTCCTTAGCTCCTGATTTCCGATAAAGAACTGGGAATTCCTTCCCTTCAGGAATGTATTCGTAATACAACCTGATCGAAGTTTGACATAACTAGTTAAACTTAACTAGCTATAATTTTCCATATAACCATCTATCAACTTCAGAGTTCACAATCAAATGCAATAATTTTCCATATAACTATCTATCAACTTACAACTAACTTAACTAGCATATCAATTGTTATGCATAAGCCAGAAATCCTCCCTTTATAACTGAACATGAACTACAAAAAAATTCCAGCTTTGAAAACAACTTCAATCAGAACAAGAACCATCCTAGACAGAATTTGCCAAAAACATGAAATGGGCAGTATGGGAATGAGCAAACCAGGGTCCCCAACGCTCAGGAGGAGTGGAAATCTTGGTGGGGACTCGACTAGTCATCTCAGAGAAGAGTTTCCGTTGCAGGTTGTGGGTGTCAGCCATGAAAGCTTCGGCGTACGAGTTTTCCCGGTGGAGATGGTCGAAAAGATCAGGGTCGTTGGTGTTGGACATCCAATGGTAAGGGTCTTGCCACGTGCTTCCATGAGCAGAGACTTCGAAAGGGATTTTCTTTGGGATTGGAGGAGGAGAAGAAGAAGCTTGTGGGAGTGGTGGAAAGTGGCGGCGTCTGCAGAGAGATGAGAATCTTGAGGAGAATGCGTAGGAGTAGAAGCAAAACGGCAAGAAGAAGGACGTCGTTTTGATGGAGAACTTGGGGCGAAACAGAGCGGCAAGTCCCATCATGCCATGGAACCTGGAAACTGGAAAGTAAGATCTGTTCGATAACGTGTTGGGGTTAAAGAGCCCGTTTGGAACTATGATTTTGGACAGTCCAAAACCAGTGTTTGACAACGTTAAAAGCGAGACAATTTGGACAATTCAGTCTACACCATCAGAAAGGTTTAAATTTGGGTTGCTCGACCCGGCTAACAACATGCCCCTCAATTTTCAAAACGTAATATTAGTTCTCCTAGCTCTGCGAATAAGTAACAAAATACTTCTTGCGTTAAAATTTTGCCGAAATAACACCTCACATAAACAAATGGTATTTGTTGAACAATTTAGTGCATGATTGATCTACAACTCATTCCTGTAAAGTTACATAGAAGTAAAAGGATAGGTTATTAATTTTAAAATTTTTTAAAGAATTTTCAATTTATTGTCCTAAATAATTTGAATTCTTAATTATACCAGCTTTTAACTTTATAGTAAATAAGTTTCCAAAATTAATCCTTTGTAATGTATAACATGCGACTAATGTGTCCATCTTCGGTCATGTATTTGGCTTGGACTTCCTCTCTCTCTTTCTTCCTCCTTTGTAGGTTAAATCCATCTTTCGTCCTAAAATTTTGGTCGTATTCTTTTATTTCTAAACTTCTGAGTTGGCCGTCAATAGACAGTTAAAATTTCGACAAGAAAAAAATGATTTTTCTTTTTAGTAGTTGTGTCCTATGATGCAAGATTATAAAATTTGACCCACAAGACGCATTTAGTCTTCTTATGCCTATTTCTATTGAGATTTTAGCAGTCAAATATTTCTAACTGTCTAGACTATAATCTTGATGAGTAAACTACGACCATGAATTACTGTGACCACTAAAGGGACGATTTCCATCTAGTAGCATTTAACATACGCGTGGAACCGATACTTGCTCGAAGGTATGGATGTTTCACAATCTCAAAAAAAAAAAAAAAAAAGAGATTCACAATTGCCTGAGCTCGACATGGCTGCATTGTAATAATTTGTAAATTAATTTCTCTATTTTAAGGGGAAAAACAAAACAAAACAAAACAAAAACGAAACTGCAAAGAAAAGCTTCCAGAGAAGCAAATTATATAAAACAAAAAAAAAGAAAGATCACATAGTGAAACTGTTGGGTTTTGTTGGATTTTGTGATTCAAATAAGCAATCGAGAATCAAAATTAATTCCTACAAAACCCTTGCAGGATTTATATAATTCGATTAGATTAATTAAAAAGTCATTGAATCTTAACTAGATGACAAAAGAGGCAACATTTCTAGAAAGAAGAGAGCGGGTTCACACCGGTGACACCCAAACTCAAGCTTTTTGTATTCGGGATCGAATTCAGACGTTGTTACTCAGAGCAACGCCCTTTACAGGTATTCACACGAACAGACTTCTCAAAAACCGAATTAGTATGCTAGCACCTTCTCCTTGCGTTAAATGACTCTCTCTAATTTTATGATTTTAATGTTTTTCGTATTTCAGAATGAGAGAACGTTTTTTCTCTTCTTCTTTTTTTTCCTAGAAACCCTAAAACAGATATATATATATATATATGTCTATTGACTTCGAGGTAGAGTCAGATTTTAATTAAGGTAAACTGTAATTCAAATATGATTCAGAGAATCTAGACAATGCCTGTAATTCGAATATGATTTAAAGAATCTAGACAATGTCTGTAATTCGAATATGATTCAAAGAATCTAGATAATGTCAGATTCAATAAGCCTAGACATATCTAGTACATCGAATCTGGACATTATCAGGTTCATTGAACCTAGACACAGTAAACCCAAAATTTATTTTTTGTCTGTTCTAGATGTGAGACCTTATAGGTTCACATAACGTTAGTAGTGGGCTTAAAATTTTGTTTCTGACCCACAAATCATAAGCAATCTCTAGCAAGACATTATGATTACCCAAGTTATACGAATGTCAATAATCTGACATAATCTAATCCACAATAAGTATTAAAATCCTTTTGTCACTAAATACCTTGATTGAACATAAGGAATGGTTTATGTCATCCTTATACTATTCAATCATATTATTTCTCGATCTTAAGTAGGCTGATATTGATAACCCTTATCGATTCATTCCAGTATGGCCATATATTTTTCTTCAAGCTAACTTATCGAGGGCCCTATAGATATCTTTCTCATAATAAATGAGGGACAAATTTCTTTTTAATCACTCACATTCCTCACATGATTCACTCTATATCCAACATCAATCTATTTCATCATCCTATTAAAGATAATATTAGAGTGTGTCAAAAAATAGAACTTGTCATGTAAGAAACAATGATGATTTCAGGTCAGAAGACTAGGATAATACTATTGTGATGAGAATCACTTATGACAATTATCCATACAGTATTCTTATAGCGGGTCGATCCAATACATTATTTCTCAAATATATATCTACGAGTTGACTTAATATCTTATACACATGATTGGTAAAACATAATCATCAGTCAAACTTCGTACTAATCTTTATTCATTAGAAACAACTATATTTGCTTCAATGAAATCAAATGGACTGTACAAGGCAAATTAAGTGGTTTGAATACGGTTGAAGATTATGACAAACAGGACATAGTCTGTCTGCTTGTAGCAAATATAAATAAACGAACAAAATCAAATTACATCTACTCAGTGTACCAAGCAGCCAAAGTTTAATAAATCTAGACTAACAGCAAATTCAATTTTCGTGATGTATGATATCAACAACTGCTGGACTTCATTTGGTCATTCCAAGTAAGTTTTTCTTTTACTTCAGAATCTCTCCACAGACGCCATTCTTCTTAGCCTACAGCAGCTGTCATTTCTTTATTTTCTTCTCATCTTCAACGTCCTATAATTATGTGTAGAAAAGCACCAAAAAAAAAAAGAGTTATCAAACGTATTTGAAGTTCGATAACTTGCAGAAATTTTGCAGGAGATGCTTTTAGTTGAATAAAGCGGCAGCATGCATGTGAATGTCAGACAAATTGCCATGAAAGGTTTCAAGAAAAGATTTTTAAACTTGAAGATGCTATAAGTAATAAAAAACTGTACCATATATTATATACGTCAACAGAAAAACTTAATCACAAGATCGAGATCGTTAGAACTTACTGAATTGTCAATCTTGTCGAAATCATCCTCGAAGCTCTCTTCGCCATCATCTGGAAGACAATATATTGTAATCAACAGTCAACACCCTCGAATTAAAAGGAGCTTAAATAATGATCAAATGCCAATTGGATGGTGGCAAACGATATGCCTATTTGTATATTGTGATACTGTGCATTGCCAATTGAAGCTCCCACACTACAATGACAATGGCAATGGTATTTGGAACTTGGCAAAAATTAACAAGCATCAGCTTTATACCTGGCCCCCCGTCACTGTCTTCAAGATCTCCCAATAGGAAAGTATCCAAGTCCTGCTCAGCTGATGATGGCTTGCAGGTTTTATTATTCAGGTTCTTGTCCTTTTCTTCATGTTTGTCAGTTCCTTCGACTGCAGATGTTTGCTTAATGTTATCATCTTTCTTTTGCTCTGCTTCTCTGAGCTTAACCTCCTCAACGTATTGCTTCTCGTATCTGATTGTAATTCATAACTATGTAAGTGAAAGACTAGAAGAAACTTCCACCAAAAAGACATCATGTGATCATCTAATACCAGCTCTAATACTCTACTATATTCGGCTATTCTTTTATTTGTGTATTTGATAAACCAAGAAAGTTTTCAAATATGACCTCCAAACAACATAATCTTTTAGCTAGCTTGAAAAATAGTTCAACATGTTTTGGTAAAAGACTAGATTCAAATAATAATTCAGCCTTGAACCAGCAATAACATGGCATGACTGAAATTGGGCGGTTGCATTTTATTTAAGACAATTGCTTATATTAAATGCTACTTACAGGGCAACATAGCTGTTAACAAGAGTGAAATATATCTTCCAGAACCTCCTTTCTTTCATAACACGTGGGCACAATTCATATCTTAACTTTGAAATTTGCTGCAAAAGAGTAATTAATAGAAAGTACAACATTAGTAACTCATTCTTTTAAGCAAGAAAGAAGTATCTGATCACCTACAAAAAAAAAAACACACAATTTGAGTAAAAAACTATATCTCCATTACTACAAACTTAAACCAGTACAGAAACTGATGCCCGTTGAGTTTTTATCCTTGAAACTTTTAACATTTTTAGACTTATGGATTATGCTTTCCGCCACACATTTTGGCCAAATCCTGGAGTCACTTTATTATTTTCAGAACCAACTTGTCAAATTTCTAGCATTGCCTTAGAAATCAGATTCTAGGGCCAATTACGAAGTTGGAGAAACTAGTTGTGCACACGATCCAAGCACGTAAGTTTCTGCTTTGCATCAATATAATATTGAACTGGAAAATCGAATTCCAAAGTCAATGTCATATAACCAAAAAAAAATTGGACTTTAACAATTTTTTTTTGTTCTACCCAATCGAAGGTCAAAACAAGAAGAACAAATGAATAGATAATAAAACTATTATACAACTCCAAGGCATAAATTATAATTTGTTTGACAAGCAAACGAGTATCAATAAAGGTTGAAATGAGGTGAGATCTTCTTTTGTAAGTAAAGAATCATCCAAGACGAGTACATTCTAAGTAAGTAATTCGAACTATGAACAATAAACAGCAATAAAAACCAAAGAAGAAGAATGGAAAGGTTGAAACGAAAATCAAAGTGAATTTGGACTAGTTTCAAGCGTAACAAAGAGAAGAAGGGGAGAAATTGACCTTAACGGTAGTGAGGACAAGAGTAGCGTGCTTCTCCTGCCATTCCGTCAGATCTTTCCTCACATTCGACGCCGTCGTCGGTGGATCGGGTTCAGACCTCTCCGCTTCATCTGAAACCAGAGAAATTCCAGTGTCACCAAAAAAAGAATTGAAAAAAAAAAAAAAAACACAGATCAGCATTATAGATCACCTTGGAAAGGAAAGCTCTGGAAAGTAGTGGGAGTGAGTCCCTTGACGAAGTCGGTGAGATTGTCGGTGATACCGAACTTGAGTAGCTCCTCCGGCGAGACCTCCGGCGTAGAAGAGGAAGAAGACGGAAATGTGGCGGCGAGGGAGAGGCTAGAAAGCTGAGGAGGAATCGCGATGATGTCGGAGGTGGAGGAGAGGGAGGACTTGATCTGGTCGGCCTGCTTGAGAGCCGCCGACTTGAGCAGATCGGCCTTCTTGGAGGCCTCGGCGGCCAATTCCCTGGATCTCTGGGCGGTCTCGGAGACGAGGTCAGAGATTTTGACGGAGGAGTTCCTCAGGCTCTGAGACTTCTTCGCAGCTTCCTCGGCGAAATTCTTGGCTCGCTTCCATAAATCCTCCATTGTTGTTCTTGATTTGGTTTCTTGGTTTGTTTTTTTGTCTAATTCTGGAGTTGGACTTGGTGGTGTTTTAGGCTTTGGCTGTTGCCAGGAGTACACCAAGAAGAGTGAGGATTCATGAAGAAATATACTTTGTCTACCTTGGTGCTACGTGATTAGCGGGAAGCGGCTTTAATACGACGGCGTTTTGCCTACGGAGCAGCCAATTCAGCCTTAATCATGTTTTATTTTTTTCCTTTTTTTTTGGAAAGAGTTTCTTTTTTTAGTTATTATTAACAACACTGTGTTTGGCATAAAATAGTTTACACTACTTTCTCAATTATAAATAATATAAAGCTTTCACATATAATAGTAATAATAAAAAAATCGCTACAGTATAAAGCTCTCATATGCTACAGTAAAAAAGTTCTAACAAACAGTTTTAAGTACCCTATCGAATACCCTATTAGTCTTTAAACCGTTATGTTTTGCAGATTTTGCACTGATTGTTGGTTTTATAACACTTTAGTCTTGGATATGAAAAATATTTTTGAAATTTTTAGCATTATTTTGAAATTTTAGATATGTAATTAGATTAAATCTAAAATACTTTTTTAAAAGGGTAAAATATTTTCAGTTGAAGACCCTTGAAAACTATCACGTTGAAAGGTTATTTTTTTAGAGTTTTTTAGTTAAAAGAGTGGTTATCTATATAAATTTTCAAAATTAATTTAGTTTTAATGTTGGGGACTAAAATTGTTATAAAAACTTCAAGATGCAATTTAAATATTTAAAAAATTAAGATACAGCATTTTATAATTCGGTGATGATGAAGCAACTTTTTTTCTTTTGTTTGTTTTTATAATATTTCCATTTTCCATCTCTAGGCTCGTCTTATAAGGTAGGTCTCTTTCGCTTCTCTCTCTCCACCTCATCGTCGTGTCCGTCCCAGAGAATAATAAAAACGACATCAAAATAAGAAACGGCAATTATCTTAAGACGACGTCAACCGGAGAAAAACATTAAAAATAAGAAGAAAATCATAGAATACACGACAACAACGTGGAAATAACAATATAGGGGAACGACATAAAAAAATAAGAAGCGACAATAACAATAAAAAATAATTAACTGACCGATGTTTGAATGAGTAATGAGAACCACGGTTCTTACCACTTTTTCAGTTATAAACAGTGTAAAGCTCTTACATGTTACAGTAGCAATAAAAAAAAAACTACAATGTAAAGTTTTCACATACTATAATAAAAGTGGTTCTAACCAACGGTTCTCACCACCCTTACAAATATCACGTGAAAAAACGAACCACAATAAAAGGAAAATAACATCCAAAGAAGAAGCTACAATAACACCAAACAGTATGAGCTGAAAGACAACCACCAGGAAACAATGATAATAATGTGAAGTGAACTTCCTAAACAACAATAATGTTAAAAAAAAATGAAACAAAATTAAAAAAAAAAAGAAAAAATTTTACGAATTTTTTGAATTATATTACTTGTGTCAAAATATTCTCAAACTTTAAAAGAACCTATTGTACCCCTAAGCTATAATACCACTCTATATTCAATCCCTCAACTTTGAAAAGTGTTATTTTTTAAATAAAATAATATCTGTAAACCTTATTAAAAGGATAAATTCATCAATTTATTCAAAACCTTCAAAGAACTAACTTGAATTATTGTAGCTCTCCACTTTTCCTCTATCTTTTTTTTTTTTTTTTTTTTTGCTTTTGAGTAGATACTCTAAAGATAAAATATATAAGAGTTTGGTGCCAAACTAGTTCATTTAAAGTGAAAATTACATTCATATTAAACCCTTAGTATCATATTTAATTTTAAATCAAAGAAAATTTAACATTTCCATCCAAAAAACAATGTTTTAAAGTTTAGGAGTAAATTTGAAGAAATATTATACTTTAAGGACATAATACATACATTTCAAAATTTCGGAGGCATATTGACATAAATGATATAGTTCGGAGGAATTCATGAAATTTACCCCCCAAAAAAAAAAAACAAGATGGGTATCTAGCATGTTTCCCCCTGAACTTTTTGAACTTTGACAACTCACCTCTT
This sequence comes from Artocarpus hirsutus, assembly GCA_946598075.1. NCBI lineage: Eukaryota > Viridiplantae > Streptophyta > Magnoliopsida > Rosales > Moraceae > Artocarpus > Artocarpus hirsutus. The sequence goes on along the minus strand of CAMOHE010047285.1, from coordinate 182,654 downwards.
AAACTTTTAATACTTACAATGCACCCTTCCAACTAGTTAAATCGTTGCAATATGGCCTATTTCTACTAGTTTTGTTATAAATTTTGGCCTGATTTGAGGGATTTTAAGTATAAGAATTGAGAGATTATTTGAATTGAGATCGTGTAGATTTCGGTCAGACATGTTTTTTCACTGCTAATTTAGCACAACTATTAGCAAAATAAGCTATAATGCAACATTTTAACAGTTGGGATTGTAAATTAGTAGAATTAAAATTTAGGAGGAAATTGTAAAAGACTTGAAAGTTTGGGGAGAAAAAGTAAAAGTACACAAATAAGAAAGAAAAATAACTAGAAAAAGGACATTAGTGGTAAAATAGAAAACGGCAATAATATACAACGACTTGAACAGCATTAAACAACCACATATAAACGACAATAAATACGGCATCGGCATCAAATAAGGAACTGCAAGAACTGTAATTAACAAGCACAGAAAAACCATTGCAACAATAAAAAAAAATAACAACACAAAACCATAATAAAAGGAAAATGGCAATGATTTAAAAACGACAACATCATCAACAACGACTCAGCAACTATCCAAGAAACGACAATAACTTAAGAACGACATCATTTAGAAATCCATGAGCCCTTAAAAGCTACAGCGACCTTATATAAACGTCAGCAAGCTCGACGACGACATCTCACATCCGGAATCCAGAGCTATCTAAGAAACGACAATAACCCCTAAACGACATCAACTTGAGAGGGGGAAAATGGCAGAAGACAACCGCTGAAACTGTTAGCTTTTGGGGACTTTTGTAGTGTGTTTCTTATGAACGTGAGCATATAAATTAGAAATCATACAGAACATAATGTTCTGAGCCAAATAAAAAAAAGAATATTAATATCTATACAGAAATATCCTTCAATCAAACCTCTGTCAATCAGTAAAAGAAATAGGACCCCTTTCACAAGAGTAATGCTTAAGATGACTTTAGTTGGGGTTGGGGAACTTTTCTAAATTTTGCTCAAGCAAGACTAAAGTAATACAAAAATATTGAATAGTCTCGTGGGGTTATAACTTCACCCTTTCACAAGGGAGTAAACCTCATTTACGGAACCCAAATAGACCCTACAGGTGGGGCCCACTTCTTACGAGAAGATGTGGTTATAGCCATTTGAGGACAAATAGTAATACTCAAAAAATCAACAGAGAAGTTTTTTATTTTTGTCAACCCAAAAACTTCTCAATTGAGATGAGTGCTAAATTGTAGAGCTTATCATAGGGCATTGAAATGAAGGCATAAGCACTGCAGTTAGGATAGATTTTTTTTTTTTTAAAAATAACAATTAAAAGGAAGAGGATATATAAATTTTATATCGTACAAAAATTCCAAGAAAAAAAAAAACCACATATCATGTTTAAATTTGAGGAAACTAGGTTGCAACGGCTCCACAAACTCGCGCAGAAATTTTATTAGGAAATGAAAAAAGAAAAGGGGGGCAAAGTTGGCGTCACCTTAGAGCTTCTATCACTAGAAATTTCTATAGTAAGCAAACATACAGCATGATTTAATTAATTACAAATGTTGAAATATAACAAACAATTTAAAATATTTTTGGAAAAGTAAAATTTATTATTATAACAATTACTAAATAATTAAAAGTATAAAACTAAAATCCCTATTTATTTATAGTAATTATGCTATTCCTAAAATATTATATATATATATATATATCATTTTTCCATTGCAATTTTTACCTTCGTCTATGATCGATTCGATCTACAAATTAAAGATTCGGCCAATGAACAATTCATTGGCTTTTTACCAATTCAAATCTTTATTTTCCGTTCTTCTCCCTTTTTTTTAATTATTTTTTCCTTTTTTTTATTTTTGGGGAAATCACATCGTTTATGGTGCTGCTAAACCAGGAAAGCATGCATGGCATGTGTACGTAGAAGACGACGCATTGATTGCAACTTTTCAAAACTCTAAGTCCAAAAACTTTTGGAGAAAATTAATAATGAAAACATAATTCCATGTCCAAGAATATGATAATATGGATGTCAAGCCAATTAGGAACTTAATATAGAAACCTTATAATAAAAGTAACGATGTTTAATTTATGTAGTTGCAAATTCTGATTGCCTAGAGCAGATCAGTTTAAAGGCATCAATTGCAAATAGTAGCACAATATTTGGATCATCAAACGAGCCAACTTTGTACCACTGGGTGGTGATGACATAACAGCAGAAGAATAACTTACCTGAGTTCTCTCTTCTACGTCTCTCATCCGTAGTGAAGTTACAATTATATCTTTCAATGAGCCTATTAAATAAGCTAGCTCTATAATTGCTAGCAAACGAAAGCATGGGTCAGATTTTTTTGTTGTTCTATGTGTAATCTCTGTAGATTTCTCTTAAGGCGTTGAGTTTGGCAATGAAAAGAAAACAAGAGCCAAGTTTGTGAGTATTTTTACTCATGTTAATAAAATTAGATGTAATCTAATAATTATTAACATTGAGGTACGTGTTAGATTATATGTTAGCTTAATGTTGTTAAGAGAATAGTTAGAGATAAACTTGGTTTAGGTTATATCAGGCTTGGGAATTAATTAGTGAATAAAAAAATTCACCTGAATGTATACAAACTTAATCTAGACTTAAATATGGCGTTGATTGTTTTCCTTGGGGAAATGAAGGTTCCTATGATCGCATTTAGCAGCTGATCAGCTGGATCTTTCCAACCCATTATTGAAAACGATTCTAATTTCTACATTAAGATTAATTAGTGTCTTAAACATCAGATTAGTGGTGAGATGTACTCAATTAAT